>DWMG01002258.1:0-13563 GCA_018244855.1 Elbella merops | reverse complement strand
ACATAAAAGTGACTTAAAAGATGGGGGTGTACTTCACTCCACTGCCTACCTCTTCGGGGATAAGAGGCATGATGTTACGTTATGTTTTATGTCAACTAAGATTTAAAAAGAAAGCAGTGGAGATTGCAACTGATTAAGCGTTGTACGGTAATTCAATTGATGCCTTACTCATTTCTCTTCTTTGGATTGCACATGGCGACCTTGGTGGCTTAACAAAAACTCCAGATTACATAAAATGTTTAGAAAACACAGTATACAAATAACTCAATTTTGATGCCCACTACGGCGTACTTATTCGGCGGCGGCGACCAGTTATAGAATTTAGTCGTTTAATGTAACTTTGGGGAAAAGAGATTCGCGCATAATTTCTATTTTAATTATTATTTAGCTTTATTATTATTATTATTATTACCATAGTCTAGCGCCATGTCCTTTACAGGGTGCGCAGAAACTATCTAGTGATAAATAATATCCTTTAGGTGAAATAGTAACTAAGTAATCCACCAAGATGATGAATGGCCAGTCCAAAGTTTTATGACAGGTTGGATCATGTTGGGTATGTGAAATTCGTTTCCGCGCATTTTATAGCGCATTCTATATATTTCTTTTGTTCTAGGGCTGAAAAATGAGAGGTGATGTCATGAAAATTCATCGTGTTCGTTGAATTTTAAGCCGCGTCTCTGGAGTTTCGTAACATGCTCCAATCAATCGACTCTTGCATCATTGCTTCTTTTTAAATATAATTTTTTTCACGTTTCCAATGATGCATCGCGGTTTGTGTTATATGCAAAAAGTCAATAGGGGAATCGGAACATTTAAATTCAAGGTTGGATTCTAAAAGTATTCTCATAACACTTATTTTTAATAACCACATCTTTCTACTGTATTTCAAGGGAAAAAGGGTCTGAAACCCGTTCATTTTTCCAGACGTACTTAGTAGGTATTTACGATAATTATATAACATAAATGCAATAAAACCACGCGAATAAAAATAATATTTGTGTCGTAAAATTTGAAGAGGTTGAAGAAGAATTTGAGAATGAAATGGTTTATATTTAATCCCTCATTATTCAATACTGGTCAATAGTAAACTGGTACATTTACAGTAACTCATACATTATGTAAATAATTATATATATATGTGTACATTTTATCGTATCGGAAATAAATGATGAACCAAAGCCTCTCAATGAGCAATTAATCAATGCATATACACATTATGGAAATAAATTACTTGTATCATAGCGATTTATTTCACCAATTATTGGATAGATGATAATTAACTGTAATTTAATTTTCACTTTAAATCGCTCATTAAAACAGTCATATTTTTAATGGCTACATATAAGTTCATGTCGCTTATAATAAGACCAAGGTATCCTAATCTATTCTCCCTTCCCCATTGTATGCAGATACTCGTGTATCTCCGAAGAAACACATTTGATAAGCTCTACACGTGACATAGACGAACATTTTTATAGGTAATTTATAAAAGAAAATGCATGTTAAAAAGTGTTTGCGTAACATCACGCCTGCAATCCTCGAAGGGGTAGGCAGAGCAATGTAGATAATTCGACGTTACACAATTCACGTTTTACGTCCCAAGGAATAGGTGGTGAGTCTAGTGGGCACAGATCCAGACTCAGAGCCACTACTAGAAACTTCTACTACAAAATGTAAGTTAGAAAATTCAATAGTACCCGACCCGGGGTTCGAACCCAGGACCTGTCGATCAGCAATCCCGCTTTGCAACCATTCGATCAACGAGGCAGTCTAAAACGTACCTTCTTAATGAATAAAATTAAATCCAATATTATAATAAGAAAACTATTGTGTCTATAATATGTAATAACCACCCACAATTTTCTTAATTGGAAACAACTTGGGAACTATTAACCAACTTGTTGTTTAGCTTAAACAGTAACTAGATATTTTCTTTCGAGTTGGTTAATAAAGAGTTTTACTAGAAATGAGCGATTACCAACACAGTGGATAATTACCATCGAATAAAAGTTTATGAAAAGAATTTGAAAAAAGAAAAAAGCGCCAGAGAAAAAACTTCTAGCACCATTTTTAATAAAGTTCTATTCATTACAGTAGACGATTTTTGAACGAGGAAACACAAGGCAGATGGCTGTGTGTCAGCGTCATTCCGTTCTTGGCTGTTCAGATGCCTTTCTGCTGTCTTTAAATCTAGAACGATGTATAGAGATATAATACAGGTCAAGCGGTCCCGAGTATTTTTATTTAAATAACTGTTTATTATATAAACATTACTTTGTATTTTTAATTTAATTTATAAATAGCAACGATTTAAATTATTTTTAATATTACTAATTTTATTTATTTTATTCGTATTTAATATCTTAAATTAAGGAGTATGAGGACATACGATACGATACATTTTATTGTAAAAGAAATTCAAAGTACAGCCGGAACAAAATTAGGTGAGAACAAAATATGGTCTTATAGCTTAATGACTATAATATATACCTACGTACTTAGTGACTAACGGAATTCTTTCCACACACACTTCACATTATCATCATCAGCCTATTTTGTCCACTGTCAAACATTTGACCTTAAATAGCACGTTTCCAAACTCTATCTTCAGCCCTTCGTCTCCAACAGCTGCTAGTCACTTTGCTTAGACCTATAATCCCTCCATCCATCCGAGGCTCCCACATAAATATTTGTAATAAATATACAAATGCAGCTACATGCCTCTGTTTAATTAATAATATACTAATTTCATAATAAAATCTGTTACGTACAATACAATATAATTTTGCTTTAAAAATATTATTTATATCTGGCTGGAAATCGAGAACTTGTCCGTAATATACTCGATTGAATGGACCGTGTCAAGTCGATAGTTGGTAAAGGAAATATATTAATAACTAGTTCAATTTAATTAATAATTGCGTGATACAATTTATATAACTGCCCTGGCCGCCGACGGGCAGTTGCGTCGGCGATGCGAAAAGCTGTGCCCCGCGATCTCCAATTCGCATGCCCAGCGTCGAGATTACGGGCATAAACCCCCTTTTGGGGAGGCCTATGTCCAGCAGTGGACTGAGATAGGCTGATGATGATGATTATACATTATGTACTTGTAAAATTAATTTTCAAATATACATATTTGTGGAGTCGTTTCTGCATGTCAGGATTCGAACCTCACACCATTGGAGTAAAGCGCCGAAATGTAAGTCTCTGCTATATTTGCAAGATCATTGATTTTTGTAATATACATATGTGTACCCAATGATTAAAATTATTCCTAAAGCGTTAAATATGTGTCAAGAGAAAATCTTAGGTAGAAATGACTTGAGATGCAATATATATATTGCAGTAATGTTAAACTTAACAGGAGGAGGTAGCGTGCCCAATTTATAGTTAAAGTTGAAAGTACACTGAAAATTTTGCTAAATATCGTCTTTATGTCTGGTATACATGGAGTAGAATATGCTAAGATACTCGTATTATTTATACATACATTTTTGTTACTGTGTTAATAATGTGTAATAATAATAATACAGATAAAAAACGAGTATATAACATGTAATTGTATTGTGTTAAATACACGAACATCTTATTCTAAATGTTGACAAGTACAAACAACCTGTTTATTTATCAGAGAAACAACGAAATAATTCAGTATAAAAATATATATTCACAGCTAATTACTTAATTATTTCGAAATATAAAACCCGTCTTCAATTTACCGGGAAAATAACGTTACTAAATGTATAAAAGGCAAATAAAATGAATATTCATTCGTTCGATTCGCTTATTTTTATCTACTTACCAATTAACTGTGCCTTCTCATTTCACAAGGACCATTAATGCGTAATAGAAGGTAATTATTTATTTTCGTTGTTAAGGAAATAAAATAAATACATCCATTATTTTTTTGCGAGAATTAAAGGTGAAATGCTTAAGGCGGAATGTTTTTTACAGTGTTTTAAAAGAATCGAGATTACATTATTCTTACGCACACTCACAGCCGTTGTAAAGCCATGTACCCTTCAACCACTTTCTCACCAAGGAAATTATGTTATGCTAGTGTCAACCGCACGCATTATAAACAACGAATTTGTGTACTCTTGTCGAATATTGAATGTGAAAAAACAAAATGGCGTCCAAAAACGGACCTTATAATGAGTCCTTCTGAACTAGAAAGCCTAATATTAAAAATCAATATTAGGATATAAAAAAATTGAATGAACCATTAATGCTTCACACATACCTACATGTTGGAAATATTCAATCGAAACCGATGGTGCTGACTTATAGACGACAGTGCTGCCATCTGTTCAATGATAATAAACCTCCACGAGGTTGTTGTTCAAACCCAAATTGTCGGTGAATGAACATACACGTAAGACCAGATAATTGTTTTGTGATGTTGGTTTACATATCATGCATATTACGACAACTTGACTTTTCAAATTCTGGTCCTGTGTTTTAATAACGAGTCAACTAGTATTGAATTTTTCTTAGGTTTTCTAGTAGAAATTTATAGTAGTATCTCGAGTCTTAATTTGTCTATTCCATTGTGGGACGTAAAAGTAACTGGTGAAACATCGGCGCGTTCTATTCTGCTCTGCCTACCACTTCGGGGATTACAGGCACGATGTTACGAACCTATTTTTTGAGTTTTCAGCTGATGACCGCGAATCACTCCATATAACGGAGGAAGACCTGAAGCAGACGCCATCCCGCTTTAAAGCAAACTGGTAGCATATGGGTTAGTTAGCAACAAATCAGTTGGGTATTTTCAAACCGACCTTAAGGTCTCTTTAATCTGGTGACCACAACCGGATTGCTAGTAATGTACTCCGAAATGTGTGAAGGTTTGCCACTTGCGGTAATCCAACCACCACAATCAGATTCCTCCTAACCTTCTTTTTCTTTATAGAATATGGCTTGGAATCCTCAGCTATATCAAAAGTAAGGCATTGTTTTATGCGATAATTAAAATTAACATAATAATGAACAAATGGTCACCTACAACGGTTGTTTACACTTACCAGTAAGTTCTTTGAAGTGTTTCATATTTCAAATTTTCTCCAGCCCTCGGATACGAGGGCTAAAATTCATTCTTCCAAATTCATTTTTCGAGTCTTAATATCTTCGTAAACACTAAACACATCATATCTATAAGGAGAAATAATATTTGCACTCGGTGCCCTCTGTGTATCCCGGAAGGACATGGCATAATGAAGTTATAATCATCACCGTAATGATCCTATTTCAGTTCCCTGCTGGACATAGGCCGCCCCAATGAGCGCCTCTGCACCCTGTCCTCGGCGTTATAATAAGCTATAATACTAAAAATTATTTACACCCTTACGCACCTCACAGTGTAACCACACCCTTACTAGCCCGTTCTTAACGTCTTAATGAACACTCCAAGAGACCATTAACTTAGGAACACAAATCGAGTCTCATTATTATTCTTAGCATTTAATTATATTAACACAATACCTACTCTTGTTTTATCAGAAATTTTACAATTAAAACAAAACAGCCGAGGTAAGCATAAGGGCCAGGGCGCGAGTGCCTATTAATTAAGAGGGTTGAACCTCTCTGTCTCTAATTAACTGAAGACCCAGTCCGCATTCAGTGTAATTAGTTTCCTTGGAGAGCCGTTCTCACGCTCTCGGACCTTAAACATGCGAAATAATAGGAATTTCATCGATTCAAATTATGCAAACAACGCCAGAATAAAATTTATACTTGAATGACGAAGAAAGGCTGGTGGCTCACTGGCCCCTGGGTTCAAAACTTGTACAAGTTGTTAATGTGTATCGTAGCTATTCAATAAATCACGACAAAGGGACTGTCATTACAGGACCTCGTAGCCTTACTTCTACTTACTTGGGTCCATGTCAAGCGTGCATGCTAACCTCTATACTTTCACACAGTAAGGAAATTACGGGAAAAACCCCACAAAGAAGACCTATGTTCAGTAACTGATTTAATCTAGCTGATGATGATTATGATGACATTTGAATACGTCATATTCTTATTTATTATGAATCGCAACAGCACTGTCACGATCAACGTAACCACGAAACGGATACCGACACATTAAATATTTGGTACTATTTCTTGCGTTTGGTCCCTTATTTTCCCTGAAAACATAGTTTTTCAGTTCATGTGTAACCAACAAAATTCGAAGGCGCTGTCGTTTTAATGCCTGTGTAGCTAAGAAAAATAATATCTGACAAACTTTAATACTCTACTCGTAACAAAAGCTTTATGGATATTTTTAGATGGATTTTGTAACTTGAAATATCTAGTAGTAACTCGGAGTCAATCAGGGTTCGAACCCAGTGTATGGCAATAAGCTGATTCCCCATTCTATGGGACGTATACAATACAAGTGAAACGTGCAACTACTACACCTTTGCCTACCCTTTCGAGGATATCGAGGTGTGGCGTTTACTTTTACAGTAGCTTCAAGTGACAGCCGACCTGAACACACAGCATCTATACAACCTTCCCTAAACATTGCTGTAACTAGGTCGAGTTACTTTTTACGCGAAATTACCAATTAAATGTTCAGAGCTGACATGTTGAGATCATTAGAGACTGGCGTGACAACTGCGGGAGCTGCGTATATGTTGCGGGTACGTTGGAATCAAACTCACTTTAATAATAGAATAACAACGTATTTATGGCCATTCTTTCAAAATTAGACTGCCTCGTTGGTCGAGTGGTTGCAAATGCGACTGCCGCGATTGGATGGTCCTGGGTTCAAATCCCGGGTCGAGTACTATTGGATTTTTCTAATTTAGGATTTCTAGTAGTGACTGGGAGTCTGAATTTGTGCCGGTGAATGGCAATAGGCTCACCACCTATTCCATGGGACTTAGTGTATCTGGCGAAACATAGGAGTGTACTACACTCCTCTGCCTACCCCTTCCGGGATTTCAACTCACTGTTGTTACGAGTACAACTGTGTGTGCAATGTCAGGATACTAGCTAATTTTAAGGCTTTCCTGATTAATTGTATATACATACAAAACATAAGGTCCTATCGTGTGGTCCTATCGATTAAAATTTGGACCACACTATGCAGCTTTAGTTAGATAGTTAAAGCTAAACAAGATTTAAAAGACAGATACTCGTAGAACTTTCATTATCTCAACAATAGACAACCTTCGGTACTTCGTACCATGACACTCTACACATGTTGGGAGAATTTAAAACACGATTGATTGTATACAACTAAGCTGCAGCGGTCGCGTGCACCAGGCGATTCCATAAAAGGGCTTACTTCATCTTTAGAAACGGTAAACAGCACGTAAACTGCTGGTTTCATATAACAAGTTTGTAGCAAGGCGCGCCAACAAACATGTCATACTCGCAAATGCCATTACGCGGTCAGCTGTCGCAATTTGCCGGCGATACGTGCATCGATTATTAATCTGGTGGTACAATTAAGGAGTTCCTCCTATCGAATTAATTGTTGCACCTTTTGTAGCGAATTCGCTCGCCGGTGTCAGCATCAGCACCACGTTCCGCTTCTTGTGCAAATACTCAACGATAATTACGTGTGAGTGGTGTTGCAAAAATTCTCGCTAAAGCAACCCACACTGACCGATGTCAATATTACAAGACCACGCCGGCTCGATTAATCGCCGCTATAAAAGACGTGTTAAATTCAATCGACGAGTTGATTACAATTGAATATAAGATGCGATGAGTATGCGTACACACACAGAGAAAAATATTAATAAGGACCTTAAACAATAATACGCCGACGAGGGTGGTCGGGAATCTTTATTAAAATCTCGAGCCAGTAATAAAAGCACAGTTAAATGCGGAGAACTCTGATGAAAATATTAATTAATGTTTCGGAATGGGAAACATGTTGCTAATTAAATGGCGATATCGCATAAAACGTAATTAGAGGCTGGGAACATTCGTTTCTCACGAGGCGGGCGATGCCCCGGTCGGTACCGCACCGCGCGCGTCGGTACCGCGCCGGCTGACCGACCGACCGCTCGCACATCTTTCGTATTTATGAAAGGAATGCAACGCGTGCACAGAGGAAACAGGTTACAACGCACTCATACACCCGGGACGCGTGTATACATTATCATATATACGCTTAATGGTTTAACTTTTTGTCACGAGGGCAACATAACTAAATTTCTTAATATTTATCGTTCTCGTAATGAACGACAGTCGTATTCGTGCAATTTCAGAGTCGGATCTGACTGGAGTTTAATATTGAAAAATACTTAGATTGAAAATGTTGGAGTTTATAATGGAAATTCCGCCAGCGAAACTACGAACATTCCGAAGTCGGTGGAGCTTTATTAAGTGCACTGACTGGCAACTATTAGCCGCGGTGATCGACGCCTGAATGGGCGGTGTAATTAAAAAAAGTCAATAATCACTTATTGTAATTAGCAGCATTTTGCGTTGCCGACAAAAACATAATTGTCCCCCGATGGCTATCACTCTGTGCTCCTCCAATAGACAAGATCATATAGGGATACCAACTATCGAACAGCAGTTTATTTAAATATTTTTAATTTGATTTTGTCTATTATTGAACATCGCAACTATGCCCTTCATTAAAATAAGCTGTATCTAGGCTTTTAAAATATGTATTATGAAATTTATTTTGCTTTGTGTTTTTTTGCTGTTTTTGTTTCTATTTAGAAACGGCTTTTTAAAGCCTGTTATAAGAAAATATATGTAAAATACAATAATTAATACATGAATATGTTTTATATTGTTTCTTGCATTGAATAAGTGTAAAGACGTTTCTGTGTTTCTTTCCTTTCTTTAGACAATAAAATATTATGAAGACATTGATCAATGTAGAAGTAACACGTCGGGTCTCTAAGGATATATGTATATATGTTTCACTAGTACACTCTGCCTACTCCGTAAGAGATCTAGAGTGATGATATAGTAATAATAATAAAATGGATGGGTGAACTTTTATATGCGATAAAAGTAAACCTCTTCGGCATTTTAACATATTTATACACATCTGCTTCATTAATACCAATGTAAATGACCTGAACTACATAAAAAAAACTCTCAAATTACGCCTTCTTTCATACTGAATTCATTTTTCTTTAGATTGTTAATAATTTTGTATTATACTTTAAAATATACCCAATACATATAAAAATAAATGCTGAAATTACATGAAAGGATTATTAATAAATAAAACATAACAACATCTGAACTTTACTTCTGTCCGAAAAAGTTCTGAATACCTCTTAAATCGCACCTAAAGAAGTTTTACTTCATTAATATAAAGACGTTTCATTTCAATAAGACAAAGAGGTTTTACTTCTAAGAAGTTTTGTTTCAATATCACAAAGTTACGTAGAAGTAACCCTAGCTTGTACTAATTGTAACATTTGACACGTATCCAACTTGATCGACACCCTGAGCCCCATCATACCAGACACGCCTTTTTTGTAATACAATTATAGTACTATTAAATCTATCAACTGAGTTCCCTGCCTTTATTAACACCTGCTGTAGTATTGAACATATTCTCTGGTAATAAAAATGAGAAAACGTAGGACATTTACATCAAATTATGAGCTTTTTCAATCAAAAAGTCGCGACGGTATCAATACCACGACCATTGGACTGTTGGACTTAGGCATGTTTGATAGTCGCCATAGAGTTGGAATTATAGCTCTCATTTCGTCTATACGATTTGTTTATATGTACGTCTGAATAAGAATAAAGTTCAAGTACGGCCTGAAATTATAGGAAATTATTATATTGTTATACTGTTACAATGTGTATTGTTTATTAATATGAATTAGTGCATTTTATTAATACTAGAATGCAACAAAATTTCCCAATGTTAACTAATAAATATACCTACGTCTTCGGGGATGACAGGCGTGATGTTAAGTTTACGTTCACGTAAATTTATGTTAGAGAACTATCAACTGGTTATTGTTGTAACATTTATGTTGGTCAGCCAGTGCGTATGCGCCTTTAGCGGGCAATCTTTTAGATCGCACAAAAGTCAACCCACAAGATAGCGCGTAGCACACTCCTCGGTACAGCTGCTGAAATATGACCCATCATATTCGAAAATCCATTTCGAATAAAACATGCATATTGCTTATAGATAAGCCTGTAATATATGGCCGGCACTTCCCGGGTCTTTATTCGCGCGAACGGTATGATACATTGCGGCGCGGAGTCACAACGATCATTACAAGCGGTGCGGATCTTATCGGACAATCGTAGAAATGTACAAACGGCAGAAGCCCGCTTATTTCATAATGAGGTTATTGGCTAGCATTCTATTCCTTATCTGTCTAGTATTCTGCAGCGAGCCGCAGCGCCAAATTGGCGTGGCGGAGTGCGCGGGCGCAGCGATCGGCCCACAGATATAGCTAATTAAAGGGCCGAGTGCGCTGATCTATTTAGCGAGATCTGCCCGCTGACGTGTGAAAATACCCAATTAATTAGCGCGAAACGTTCACCCGATCGCGGCCATCGCTCCTCGCGTGCTCCAACACCTAGCCCGGCCGCTTTCCACTGCCGATTATTTGGATCTCCTAGAATCAATGTGCATGGATGGAGAGAGTGATGATTGTGGAAGAAAGACGGAAGATCTGTAAGGGCTGAAATATTTGGCACTTGATGCTCTCTGCCTACGCCTATAGGAGTTGGCCCGAAGATATAGATAAATCTCCTATAATGGTTTAGTGATGTGATGCAACAACTGTTTTTCAGATGAGTTCCAGGAGACAAACAGTTTTCAATAACACCAATACCAGAATGCGTATCGGGTCAACTCGTCGAAAAGGCACAGTAATTTTGCCGCCGTAGTTATTGGCTATTTTCTGTTTACTTAAAATCGTATATTGAAAACTTCAATGCTTTGACAAGTCGAAAGTGCAAATATGTGGATGGATTACGAGTAAATAACAGGGTTTAAAATTGGTAAGCGTATTGCAATCCTGTTTATATCGTTTCCAATATCGCAGGGGCGAGGTAGATTGCAAATAGTTCGATTTCATTTACGTATGGAACGGTGTACCAGATGCAAGCTATTAAAATTATTTGGACTATTTATAATAATAATAATAATCTTTATAACAGCCAAGTTTTGGAAGTGTCCGAAGCCCGCGTACATTTATAAAGAGAGTGATGAACGTGGAAGAAATACGCCAGGTGTGGAAGGATAGAGATATGTATGTGGCACTCCATGCACTTGGTCTACCTAATAAATGACCTGGAGTGAAGATATATACATATGTATGTATAACCAAACAAATTAACTAACGAATTTGAGTATTCTCCAAAAGTTTACTGATGGAGAATACTGGTAGTTATTGTATATTTAATAAGCTTTTTTATCGGTATACAAAAATTAAATCAAAACAATAATTTCCACTAAGGTTTTGAAGTATTACTAAAATGGTTTGTAAAATTTTTGAATTCGAATTTACTTCTATGAAGAAATTACACATGACTGAAGGAAAATTAGCGACATTTAGTCTAATAAAAGCTTTTATTCATTTAACAGACTTTATCGGCGATTTCGATACAGTAAAAAGCTAGCTAGAAAAATCTTATGGATATTGGCACATTTGTACGATTAACTGCGCGTAGGCAAACTAGCTAAGTGGGGTGTATCGCCACAAGTATAATATGAAACGGTGGTGGTTTAACAAGCGGATAGATGCGAGCGCGCGATGGCCCGCCGTAAGCGAGCGTTAATAGCCCATTAGCGTGCCGCGCGGTTTAATTGGCACGTCGTCGCACGCGCTACGTGCCAGTGCCGATACTAAACAAACTGAATACTATTATTACCTATATAATATTATATAAATTCATTAAAATTACATTACTTCTATTAAATATCACGCTTTTGCTTCGAGACAAAAAGGAACGTTACTGTTCCATTTTTAAATATTTGCTACATACTCCAGCTAGTTGTGTAACTTTGTTTGTACACCATAGTTGTAGTATTTCTCTATCCCTGCATAGAAAGATATAGCGCATATATTATAAGATACAGACACTGATAAGTGAAAATGTTACGATAAAAATGGTTTAGATCCATCCCCGATGTATTTAGATGATTCTATTTAAATACAAAACATAAAGCTAATTGATGTTGGGAACTTAACACTTGATTTGTTAGCGCATTTTACGTGAAATTGATATAATAAGGGCCAAATACGTAAAATATTGTTGAATGGAGTGTTTATGATTCATTAGCCGCTAAGCCTCCAATTATTAGTCTCGTATCCTACATATTTAAATTTTAATATCGTTGTAATTTCGTGTTCATACCCCCTATTAATGACTATAAAAAGATAATGAGGTATAATAAATACGAACAGTCACAAAATAAAAAGTGTTTCCCACATAATCGTTCTACAATATTTTATTAATAAATTCTCAGAGAAACCCTGATGACCGAAGAAAGTGGAGTTAAACATAGGATTTCAGAAAACTATACTTATTTTAACGTTTGTGTCTAATGATGTTTAGAAAAATGACAAAGTCAATTCAATTCATTTAAATTAATTATCTGATTTATTTATTTGTTGTTATACTTAAACAATTATCAATAATAATTAAAGACATACATGCCCCTACAAAGTAATTGTCAATCCAAATTTATAACAGAAAGTTCTAAATAACATGACCAGAGTAACATCAAAATATATTTAACATGCTTGCAGTTGCTACACAAAATGTATGTAGACATGATTTCACAACCCTATTATGTGATTTTAATGCAATATTATAAGAATGCTGCCAATTCGCGATATGGCACGGTCTGTCTAGGCACGGCTATATGCCTCTACGATCTACCACTCGCATGCAAATCGTCCAAAATCTCTTAGGAGGAGCCCATGTCCAGCAGAGGAGTTAGACAGGCTTATGATAAAAATTGATCCTTTATTTATGGATGAGAGAATCACATTTTGATAGTCAGATAATTTTCTGCAACAGCCCTATCCGTACCAAGTAAACTTAATCCTCACGTTTAAAATTTAGGATCAGTTGTAAATAGACTTCATGCCTTTCATATTACCATGACGTGAAAAGTCTTTATGCTTCTCATAATATTTAACCGTGCAAGTAATTTAATTGGAGTACTGAGTCTGTTCTGTGCTGGCACTCAGTCAGAATCCGTTAGTTAATGGAAACTTAGCACTTGAATGACGTGACGACGCAGCTCGTGGACCAGCGTCCAGGCGTTTAATTTCCTGGTGACGGCGACATGCGATTGCGCCTCGCACAGTCCAATGTCCAAGCGATGTCCAATCGAATCAATATCGTGAAGAACATCTCGATTTGAGAATCGCCTTGGTACTTAATTATGTGGGTGTTGTGGATTATTTACGTACGCGTATAATGTTTATGTTTGTAGGATTACGAATATATGTGGCTTTGGTCTAAGAGATATTTTGTGTAATTAGTGAAAGTTATGCTTATTCTAAGGAATTATTAATTTTAGATTTAAATTACATTGAAATAATCAACCACACTGGATTACAAAAAAATGACATTTACCTCCTAGCCGAC
>DWMG01002257.1:0-13566 GCA_018244855.1 Elbella merops | reverse complement strand
GTGGCGTGCCATTGGAGAGGCCTATGTCCAGCAGTGGACGGGAATAGGCTGATAATGATTATGATGATGATGATGATCACTTGGGCACATTTATATGTTATAAATAGTTTTATAACTAACGAAGAATCACAGATATTATAAAATAATTCTAATATAAAATAATTCTAAATAAGTCTTCTGTTGAATCTGATGAAAAATTCTGCTAGGAAACTAAGAGAATCTCACTTTTCAGGTGAAAAAACATTTTACTTATTTCACACTTAAATCTGAATAATGTAAAAGATATTGAAATCCGGTTTAAATTCGGGTTTTGGTGGGACAGTGATTTTTTTTTATCATACGCGTAGGAAAAAGCATGCAGGGTACATGATATTCACTTAGCAGTCGTTGCTGGCTACGAACATATCTATCAGATCTGCTTTTAATGTTAGATTAGACACTGATGTGTTGCTACCCAGTGAACTGAACTACGAGTAGAATGCTTAGTATTTTGGCATCAGTCTGCCTAACATAATCTGTCTGTAATCACAGAAATACGTGTAGGAGTATATTTCCAAAGGCGAACTATAAATAGGCGGTTCCGTCACCGTTACCGTTTAATTTGTTTGTTTTGGTGTCTCAATTGATTAATGGGTCTAAGTCACCTGAGATGCCTTACACTTGTTTTACCAGACAATTCAATTTGTTCGGAGACCATGAAGACCGCTTACAAGCTTTCGATGCATGAATACGCTATATACCTATTTCTTTTTATCTGTACTAGCGCTTTAGATCATTTTATTTATATAGTGCAAGTGAGTACAAATTTAAATACACATAAGCAAATAATAATTAAAAATAAAACAAATGTTAGATTTATTCCGATTGTCTTCCTCATTGTATTACGTGACTAAGAAACGTTCCAATCACATCATCCCATAGCTAAAAGCAATCATCCACAATATCTGCGTCGGACAGACCGAGCGGTGCCGCCATCTTGGATACATCTATATTCAATCCCGCTATTTTATTAGTATTCTAAGCGACAGGCCAATATGTTGCGATAGAAGTTATCTCACTTTATGATTGTATTCTCTTTTGTTTTCTTTATTATCGTTTGTGTTTAATTGTAACGATTATAAAATTATACCATTAAGCATTTTGTGATTATCTATTTCAAGTACATGATTAACGCAGTTTGCCGCGACTTTGCCACAATATGCGGCAGGTTATAGTAAAGGATCTCTATTAGTTTCAAAACTAGTCGGGACATATTGAAAAAATAAACGATATTTAAGCCGATCATGAAATTATTCTCTGCTTTTTCAAATTGCGTGTAGGTGGTTCTTAGTTCGCTAATAGCAAATTAAATAATTATACTTATAGCTTACCTCGTTGGTCATTAACAGTTCACACTTAATGTATTCATTAAATGGGTAATAAAAAAGTATTTTTCGGTCGGTATTTCGGTCGGTACACACATACAATTTTTCGGATTTTCAGTAGAGAATATTTATTACAGGCGTGAAGTTACGAACATTGCATTTATCTCAGTTATAAAATTACACCCATCTCAGACCAATTGCATTGCTATATTGAAGCATATCTTATATTGTATACAAAAATGAGGCGCTTATTTAAAACAAGCTCAAACTCCACTAAATTTCGCATAAATAATAACTAATCTGGGACATCACACACCTCCATTTGATTCTAAACTACGAGTAGGTAGACCTGTGTTACCAGAACCAGCGATCAAATAACTACATACATACATATATATAAATAATCTTAATAGATACATACTTTTGTTTGCACCCAAAACACAGAACAAACTCTTGTATTAATCATAGCGACAGTTTGCACTGAATATTGCCATAAATCAATATTTACATCCCTTTGTTGCGGACTCGGTGACATTTGATCTCGTTCGAGAACAGAACCGTCACAGTCAAATGTCTAATTCGCTTGAACTACGTAGTTGTGTTCGATGAGTAATCTCACTACGAATATCGCATAGCTCTGGAATAAACCCCTACTCGACAAAGTTCGTCGTGCCTTAAAAATATCTGATGCATAGTTCCATATTCTATTGAAAAATAAAAATATCAAACTAACCTGTACATAATGTTAAAGATGGTCGATGAACTATTAGTCTTCCAAAAGCCATTCAAAGAAATATTCGATGTTTTAGGTCATATTGCATATCTCTCACGTGTCGCTAAGAAATGGCGCTGTATTCATTCTAAATCACCACATGTTTAGTGCATGCTGTCCATTGTGCGTTCGCATATTATCTGCAAAAGCACCCAATTTAGGCAAGATGTCCAATTGCTTCTTGCTAGCTGCGATACGTTCAGCAAGGAAGCAATTAAACCGCTAGGTTATTAGCGTCAGGTAGTAGCTACCAACGGAAGTACGTGAATTTCTAGTCCTTTCTGAATACATGTAAAGATAGTACCTATATATCTACGTAAAATTAGGATTCTTGCGACCGTTAAAATATATTATTTTAATGAAACTAATTTAATTTTGACGCACCGAATATAACCTTGGCCATTTTCTATATTTCATAAGTTTCATAACCTACGAAATATAAAGATTGGCTATTGATTTATTAATTTGTATGCAGCAGGCGTCGCGGCCCGGTTGGAACCGTATATTGGGTTATTAATAAAAAAATCCAAAAGCTATTGTTGTAATGAGAAATAGTATCGATACTTTGAACGCTACAATGGACCTTGTACAAAACCAAATAGAAATTTTGTAATATCGAAATAAACTTATTGTTTTCTCGGCAACATATGCACAAAGTTGGTAACATGACAAAGTTAACAGTACATTTTTAATATATCATCACACCGGTCTCTTACGAGGCAGGCAAGATCATGGAGTGTCAAATGTCCATATTCTTACATACTTGACGACCTTTTTCAACATTCATAACTCTCTTACACGCACGCCGATTACGTAATTTCTGACCCCCCGTGCCAAATAATTCCATATAAATTCAATGTAGCGATATTAACGTGAATATCTAATCTAATATATTCATATACGTAAATCCTGGACTTATAACAACATCGATATTGTCTATACTAAGGATCGAGATATCCAGGAGTTTGGTAATAAGCTGGTGTCAGATATTCATTTGTATGCAGCGCCCGGACCGCCCTGATACCAACTGTATCTTACGTTATTAATATCGGGTTTTATTTTTTCATTAAATCTCCCCTCAACTTAACCTTATATGAAACATGTCTTGGGAATATTGGACGGCGTTGTCCTTGCCAAACTGAATTTAGTGCGGAACAACACAACTGCTATGTAATATAATACTGACAGGGTCTCAATGAAAAAGATATTTACCAACTTGGGTTACGCTCTTTACTGAATTAGAGCCTTTATTAATCAGAGGATTTCAAATAATTACCGTTGGAACTTTGCCAGCGGTCGGCTTTTAGATGGAATGAACATTAATCGAAAATGTTTTGTAATCCTGAGGCACATCAAACAGTTAATCCGCGCTGATGTTATAAGTTAACAGCGGCAATTTGATATCACCAGCTTGTGTCCGGTTTATGACACTAGTTACGTTAGTTATCCACTCCATTGAACGTATAACATAATCGGTGAAATATGGAAGTGTACACTCCTCTGCCTACCTCTTCGGTGACAATGGGCGTGATATTAATGTAATATATTTCACTTGTGTGCTTTGGTAGTATCCACTTATAATCGGTAATCAGTCACAACTATCAAGGATCGCATCATCTTTCAAGTTATAGATTTCATTCGACTATCTTTAATAACCACAAACTTTTCGTCTTCAATAGAAGTTCCTATATTCAAAGTGAAGGTTGTCAACGTACATACTTGTAATCGATACCATGATATACGACGTCAACGATTACGGTTTGCCCCAAAAAGCTACTGTATAACACAAAAATACAAAAACCTACTAGAAAAATTTACGTAAACTTAAACCACGGATATTTATATAGGTAGGGTCTAAGCTATGAACGAGTTGACTTAGGAAACACGTTGAGAACATATTTCACAAGTCAACAGAATCTTAAGTTTATAAACACTTGACCTAATACTGTAAGAAAATTTCGCATATCTGATAAAGTTACTGGATCTCGATGGTACTAAACAAGCAGGAAATTTTTGAGTACACTTGGGGGACGGTATTCAATTTTAAAACGTCTGCTATTGAAATAGGACTGCTGTTCAGAAATTTCCTTCCTTAAAACATATCACGCGATTTTAAACCTTACGTTATTATAATAAAGAAGTTCATAATGTATAGTTTAACGGTGGAGTAAATAGGGTGCAATTTGTTACGTACTCTGAAGTTCTTCACATTTTACATTTAGTTAACTAACCGGCCGTGATTTGCTGGTGTTTTTATGTTATCCCGAATAAACCCAGGTGATTAATCCGCCTCATTGATTTTTGCTAAATACATTCGTCTTTCTCTAATTTTCTGTTTTGTAACCTGTTCAGTGTTTGAGATACTCCGGTAGTGACTGCTAGAAATTTTAATTATCCTAGCACTTATTGGGAAGAGCTGAAGATCGAGCTCAGTGGCGTGCCAATGGAGAAGTCTATGTCCAGCTGTGGACGGGAATAGGCTGATGATGATTGCACTTAGGTACTTGCACACGCAGGTATTAGCAAGGCTATCAAGACTTGCTAATACCTGCGTCTTTGTATGCGTTGCTTGTAATGTTAACAATATTCTTTGATGTACAGAAAAGAAAACAAAAGACAGGGTAGGCGGAAATGTATTGTTAATCTTAAAAAAACGCTTTAAACTTTAATAATTTTATATTATATGACGATATGGTAAAAAAAAATTAAGATACAAGGAACTCCTGGTCTAAAAAGTAAAAAAAAGATATCGAAATTATATGTATATGAATACAAGTATCTAAATGTATAGATTGTTTTATGTGTGCATATACTATCATGAGTCATTGATAATAATACTAAAGTATATACCGTTATAAATACAGGAATATCTGACGTCAACGCAGCAAACACAAAAATATTCGAACATCATAATGCTTATAATACATAATTATATTGTAGGAACATGGGAGGCCTTTATCTAACAATGGACTGAGACACCCGGACTGAGAACCCGTATTTTACTTATGACCTTAATGTCTGATGATGAGCATTGTTTCACAAGAATGAGGGATCTTGCGCATTATAGTTATATTTGATTATTTGCTGAGGTTTAAATTAATAGTCGTCATCCGCAGGGATGGTATACTTACCATCACTACCAGGATTACTATCCAGAAGTAAAATGCCTGACAAATATATTCCATAAATCAATGTCATTAATTTCAATACTGGCGCCTTCAAATCAATCTTCCGAGACCAATTTTCCTATATTAATTACTACTCAGATCATCTTCTCAATGAAAAGGGTAGCGTGGGCATTAAAAGATTAATTCGGAAAAGAATCCCTCGGGACTTTTTGTATAGAAAATCTTATTTACTTCAAGTGAGTGCCTCAGTCTGTTCCAAGTGAATCCGAGCAGACGGAATAAATACATGAGATTAGTGAGAAAAAACTTTAATTTTTTGCATCGACCGTCAGTAATACGTATGGTATGAATAAGTGACTATAAATGTCTAGTTGTTAAAATAGATGTGTATTAACGAATTATTAAGTAAATCGACATAGCTGAAAATAATACCCATATTCTCATAGTGTTGTGTGACGTTGGTTGCAGATGCCCCGGGTGACTGCAGATACTTATGACTTCTGACACTTGTGTCAGCCATGACTACACTATCCATTCACGAAAAAAGAATACAAGATAATTTCTTAAGCATGTGTTTATACTTTCTTATGTGTTTATACAAATTCTGAACTACAAGGCCTATCTTATACAAATACAGTTGTAATTTTGATACGATTAAAATATTTGTATGTACGTTAAATACTCGCTTCAGTTTATAATTTAAGCCAGTGAGTCAAGACCAGCGAATTTGATCACACTGCCGAGTTGGACATTTTGTAGTTGATTTTCATTGAAGGTAGAATTGAGAGTGCTTGTTTGCTGTATTTATTTTTCTTTAAATTAAAAAAAAATGAAACAGGTTCAATTGCTTTACGGCTACCCACAATTGTGTTTGTTTACCGGATTGCGAATACTTTCAGGTACGTTTTTATTTTTTAATTTGGCAAACAATTTGTCGAGCGATTTATACAACGTATGCGAGTTTGTTCTACAAACAATGATTTTCTTTTTTTTATATATGCAATTAACACAGGTCATGATGATTTGATTTATCACTCATCTGTCCTCATGCTAAACATTGTTCTCGTCTAAGAATAGTATGGATGGAATGGTTTACACCATACGCTGGCCCGTTGGCCAGCTGCAGAATGGGAATCTTCAGATGCCTTCAAGAAAATAGCGAAGAATTGTGCGTATAGGCTTCACCACACGACGTTTTTCTTCCCGTTATATCAAGGGATGACACATTGTAAACAAACACCTAAAGTAAGGGGGATTGATACAATGTTAATTATTAATCTCTAGATCTTCGGGGTACAATCTAAACTAGTCAGCCATATTAAGTAGCAACCTTAGTTTGTTATTGTTACTTAAGTCGGGAACATTTAAGACGGTTTCGCAAACTTTTGATACACGCCCTGGTCACTAAGCCGCTTGTAAGTCAAACCACAGTTACGCAATGAAGGGACGATTTAGGTTATTTCTAGGCAAACGTGGTTCATCTAAGGACCCATCTGCTAATCAAACGCTAGATAAGCATATATAAATAAAATACCTTTGTAATTCAGTTTTATCAGAAGTGTTATATAATGTGCGTTTCACAAGAGATATTCTAAAAGGACGATCGTTATACGTAAACGTAAAAAGCTGAGACACTCCCCGAGGGCATTATCAAGCCGACATGTTATCAGAATCGCAAAATCTTAAGCAAGGCGCTACAAATTCAGTTCCCCAGAATGAAACCGCGACATCAAAGGATTATAATATATATACGTATACAGTACATTTATATGTGTATCTGTTCGTACACAGATCGTGTTAGAATTTAAATGTGGAATTGGAATACATCATCATGAACCTTTTTATCGTTCCACTATCAGAGTCAGGTCTGCTGTCAGGAGAACGGTTCAAGCTGTTATCTGCCACACTGGACCAAGTGCGGGGTAGCAGAATCTTTTTTGATACAGTCTAATTTTTTTTTACAACAACGAAAAACTTTTTTACAAGAAATTCGTTTTCCGAGACGAGCGTGGAGACTCAAGTACAAAACGAGGTCGCTCATTGATTACAAAGTCTCCTATTCAAAGTTGTTTGTTCTGTACTTGGAAGTAATCAGTACAAATTATACCAATTGTACTTACGGTCAGGAACAATTTTAAATTACGATTGAAACGTAACTTCACGCCTGTAATCCCTGAAGAGGTAGGCAGAGGAATGCAGAACACTCCCACGTTTCACCGATTACGTTTACGTCCCACTATGAAATAGGTGGCGAGCCTATTGCCATACATCGGGCACATATCCAGACTCCGAACCACTATTAGAAAATCGAATTTAGAAATTTTGTAGTGTTCGACCCCGGAATCGAACCCGAGACCTCCCGATCGGCAGGCGCACTTGCAAACAACACGGCCAACGAGGCAGTCGAATTACGATTGAATAGTACAAATGTGATTTATATCACGATTCACCTAAGGACATTAGTAACAATGACCTGTCTGTTCAATAGTTAGCGCTAACTGCCGAGCGAGAAGTTGTGGGTTCAATGCTCACCAAAAATATTAATGTAATGAGAGTAAACAGGTAATGAGACGTCTGGATACCAAAGGTAGGTTGTTTCTCTTTTTGTTTCAGAGAACCATATTATGTGACTTACTTAACCACACTATTGACATTAATATGACAGTTTAATTAAAACTAGTAGCAATTTTATGTTTATTAGTGACATACATACTCTTGGTCTTATCTATGGTCTTTGTAATTATTGTATCTATGGTCTTTGTCGATTATTATTTTTTTTATATGGTCCTATTCCAACAGTTTTTAATTGACATCAGACCAGTTGCCCGGAGGTGGCAGCGGTTTTTACGATTATTTGATCCTATAGTAATATCACAGCTGCATTTCTCCAAAGGGACAGGCGGAGGAGTATAGTACACTTCCAAAATTCACCAGTTATCTTATACGTGGAATATGGGGATGTACCCTATTTACATAAAAAAATCATGAAAAAATATTAAGATCCTCACGGGGCCATATAACGACATACCTTGACGTGACGGCAGCAAATCTGAAAAGTTCTGACGCCAGCGGTACCTTAAACGGTAACGGTGCCGCGGGGAACCGCCTTTCTCGTCGGATACGTTCTGGGTGGTAGGTAATACTTAGATTACAACCGAATAAAAATCTCTAAAATAATAGCTGTTTACATTTTTGGTACTTTTCGTGAATTATTTCCGTGAAAAATTCTTGTTTAATTTACCTTTTTACTGTTTTATAGTGGCTGGATTAATATATACTGAAACCCCTATTATTTCAGTTGCATCATGAATTTATACTACCTAATTAAGTTACCGCGTCAGGGTGGAGATATATTACATCTCCCATCTATCTCTCTCCCCATGCTCGAATACTCGAATGTCGTAAGAGGCGACTAAGCCTGCCGCTGTTGGCTTACGGTATAGCGCGGTCAGCCAAGGTACGACTAAATACCCTAGCCGTTTACGGGCAGAAGCAGCGGCGGTGCTGGAAGCAGTACTCTGCGACCGCCAACTCGCATGCCTAGCGTGGGGATTACGGGCAAAAACGCTACTGGAGAGGCCTATATCCAACAATGGACTCAATTGACTAATAATGATAATTGATGATGAATTACTTTTGTAATATTGCCGTTTGACTTCATCTGATTTTATTTATCAGATGAATTCAAATATAAATATCAGTCTTATTATAATATCTACAATAAAAAAATCATATGCTCTTCGTTGACTTATCGAATGACGTGCTGTAACGTAACGACATACGCAGAGTTCTGACGTCGATGTGACGCAGCGTCTATAGCGTGAAGAGGTGAAATGTGGGCAATATTTTACAAACTTTCTTTTTGTGAGTTACTAAAACAATATTAGCGTTAATTATATTATTACAAAATGAGCTTTCTTATCATCGTCATTTAGCACGTTTTTCATTGTTTCACTGTTGAACACGGGTCTCGTTCAGAATGAGAAGGATTAAGGAATCATAGTTTGCCACGCTCATCAAGTGCGGGTTAGCAGGCGGTTATACCAGGATTCAAGAACATTATGAAGAGGACTGGGACGGCAAGGTTCCTTGTGAAGGTTTTCTTCACCGTCACAGGAAGTGATATTTTAATTTTAAAAGGCATATAATTTTGCGGAGGATGTAGAACGTGCCAGGATTTCAACCAAGAAATCTCTTGAAGCGCGAGGCTAAATTCTAAAGCATTAAGCTATCACTACTTACGAATATATACACAGACACAGTTCTAACGTACAGGATTAACTTGTAACGCCGTATCTGTGTATGTACCTGTCTGCAACAGCTTTCAGACAGGAACACGGAAGTACTCACGTTGGTGCTAAGAGGCAGAAATAGCAGAAACGATCTTCTGCGTTGTTGTTAGACACTACTACTTGGCTCCTTAGTAGATTCCCTCCATTATTATTATTATATCATCACGTCAGGTTGCTTACGGGGTGGCTAGGTGGCACAGTGCCGATTATCTATATCTATGCGGATTTCACGCGCTTCTAATACAAATTCTTAACGTGTACCTTACTTTACAGGTCTAAGACTTTACCTGTATTCAACCTATTATCAAAGAAGATTTGGAACGTTCTTGTCTCATCGCCATTCTCCTCCCCACGCAGTAGCGGCCCGTGTAACAAACTTTGCTATTAACCTGTTGCTCGGACCTTTTTGTTGAAGTGTGTTTATCAACCTTAATGGGTGCGGTAATGGCCGCCCTGCTACGGTGTATACGTCTTAATATACGGTTCAGCTCGTAATTGTCACTATTCTGTATCTAGAGTTACTGTTATATTATACAGTTGGAGGTTTTGAGGGGAAAATTGTGAATCTCAAGGGAATACTCGTGGCTGATACAACAAGAGAACCAAGGAGCTGGAAAACTAAGCATAACATTTTTTAGCGTAGAAGCGTAGATACACATAATATTCTTGTGACTGATTTTTCAGGTGATTAAACATTTGGTTAATCCTATAGTTTGTGACTCTCCAGGATTGAGATGGTCTCCTCTAGTATACACATACACCAGCAATCACACCCGTCATTACGAAACAAAATTATTTTGCGGTAGAAAAACTTTTAACAATACCTCGGGTGAAATGTTCTAGTTCCTGTAAAATAAAATAAAAATATTTACTAATAAAATTATCTTCGTCAAAGCAAATCTACGTTAACACTTATCTGTCACCGATCTACCTTGATATTTTGGCTAGATTATTTCTGCTTTCAGGTGTCCGTTGACAATCGTAAGCTTGTCGGACAATCTGCAAAATGGCGGCAACCCGAGCTGCCGGGCCGTGAGAGTGTGGACTTACGTAGCTAACTAATGGAATAATTTTGACAATAAGCACATTTTACTTTTTTATTTCTATTTTACAAGAAATAACAATTTACGGATCTGAGTATCGCGTTTCCACATTTCCGATTTGTAAGTCTTAGATGATAAATTAAAATGAGTACAATTATTTACGTCCCACTAATGGGTAATAGTGTTGTACCCTGGCACTACTAGAAGCCTGGAATATATAGCACTGCAGTGCGGGTCCTCATAAGTGCGGGTTAGAATGTAACCAGGTATAAATAATTTATAGTAGGTACATAGGTAAATGTTGATGAATGCCATGCCATATATTTGTCATCATATGATTAAGAACACCGTTATTTTATAATATACATATCTCGCAAGGTTGTAAATGATGAAAGAATTATGAAATGTACCAAACCATTTACAAACTAACGCAATATTTTCCGATTCAATAGTGCATGGTCTAAATGTTACATGGGCAGACCAAGAAATTACTGTTGTTTTACTCAAATGTTTGCTGTATTTCATGATGACAGCGTACACCTTATGAAAGTCACTTGTTAAAAACATACCATACGCAATACCTCTAGTCTATAGCTTCAGTTTGCTATGGTTTAAACTGCTAAATGTTAAATGTGGGACTAATACTCAGTTTAGCGCGGGGCAGCTTTAAAAATGTGACCCGAGGGATTACCGGGATCCGACCGTATGTGGGAAAGTTTACGCATAAATTGACGCTAGTAGCATAAGGCTGTGTTTATATCGAACTTAAAGTTTTAAAATAACACAATAAATTACTTCCAACCCGGATGCCCAATATGAGACTATGGAGGAAAAGCCCTTATGAAATTGCTCAAGCGCCCTCATTAGGGCAGACCTATGTCCGGCAGTAGACTGAGATATGCTGATGATGTGCCAATAAGTACCTAATGACACTATAACAAATACTTCTTATTTCTAACATGAAAGTGCAGGATTTGAAGCCTTCAAAACAGAATATGTCAAAGTAAATAAGCGTCATTTACTAAGGCCGTGGTCGTACTCCTCATTTGAATTTGTACATGACTGCTAGTCCCATTTGTCCAGCAGGACATTTCACGCTGATTGGCTCATAATCAATGTCATACCAAAATAATTGTATGAAATTTCAAGACTGCGAAACTGCCTGGGTTTTTCACAGATTCCGCATTCTCACGGAACGGGAGGCATCTTTATCTTTATTTTATTTGCTACTTATTATGCATACATTAGTATTCTGACGGCAGCAGCCAAGAATGTGGCCGGCGGTTTTTACACAGAATTTAACTTTGGCTTAAATCCAGGCCGGTCAGTATAGCATTTATTTGTTTTATTCAAAACAGAACAGATTTATTGCGGATTTTATATAGTACAAAAATATCAGCGGATTGTAAATTTGTAACACACAGGGTAAATTCTCATACAGTAGCTCCTGAAGATTATCTTCCATATTTATCAGATCGTATACGGATTTGTTTGAAATAATAATCAGTTTTTATTCAATACAACAGAAACTACTAATGAAAAAATATTGTGATTTTAATCCGCCATGTCTTAAAAACGTTCTAAATGAAATATTGTGAACGCAGGCTTAGCTGTGTTAGCGGAGCGCGCAAATATTTGGCGTACGGGCGTGATGTTACACTGTATAAATAAATGTTTGTTTTCAAATGTAAACACATGCTCCTGTGTCGCATTTTGAGTCCATTTTTGTCTTTTACCCTTCTGTCGGCACGCATTCGAGCAAGCTTTCTGGTTCACTTCCGTTGAACACCCTTTATATGAATCTTTTTACATATCCGCCCTGCTGCTTTTCTTTTTTCATGCTGATATGCCTTTCTAATGGTTCCAGGTTCTATTATTCGTTGAACTAAAATTTGAATTATAATTATAGTCTGGGCATTGTCGCTTTCGGCTGCGGCGTCTATTTTTGTGACTGTCTTTGTTTGACTTGTGTTGTGTTGATCTATTATATACTAGGCCGAACGCTGAATCTTAAGGTCAAGGTAGATTCAGGGTTCAATTCCATGACGCGCGCCTCTTTAAAAAATTGTGTTTTAAATTTAAATATCACTTGCTAACGGTGAAGGAAAACATCGTGAGTTCAGAATCATCCTTAGAATTTATAAAAAGAAAATATTTTCTAAGGTGTGTGAAGTCTGGCAACCCGCACTTGGCCAGCGTGGCAGACTATGGCCTTAACCGTCCCAATATGAGAGGAGTTATTATTTAAAGAACGTTTAAAAACATAAAAAGTTTCTTTCTTTACTATTGTATTATCATGCCAGGAATCTAACGGGGTAGGTAGCGACTATCGAGTGCCAAATATATGTATTGTTACAGAACTGACCTGCATGCATGTTTTACATTCAGCATACTATTCACACACACTCTCCGGTTTCGGGGACTTTTCCACCAGTATCTGGCCTAGTTGGTCAAAATAGTGGATCTTGGTCTCTCTCGACACCTGCATCTATTAAAAAATGCACATTTTGTCTTTCATCCTTTCTACGTATACAAATCACAGACCTGTTAAAAAAAAATCACATATAGTATATCTGTTAATAGGATTCTAACATTTCAAATGAGGGGTTAAATGAAGACAGCATGTCGCTGAGGAAAAACAAAACATGACTATTTCCTTTGGACAGCAACCCTTGCCGGGTAACGAAGCGCGAGTGAGCCCTCTCCAACATGCATAGCATATGCGCTGAACAGAGTAGACTGGCGATAGACACGTCTCTGTAATATAATTTTGGTAAACGGTTGTTAGAATTTGTTACTTGAAAAACTGTTGAAATTATCCAAGTAATATATTTTCCCGATAGTTGATGACGCGTACGGATCTGCCGATCCGAGTCGCGGATTCGAAATCGGACCAGACAAGGCAAATATCGACATTGGATAAATAACGCACTTTGCTTTAACGGATTTTAATGTATGTACATTTCA
>DWMG01002256.1:0-13567 GCA_018244855.1 Elbella merops | reverse complement strand
GAGCCTCGTCTGTTATAGCAGGGTGCACCACGTGCAGGTGAGGTTGGCTTGGGTTCCTGAGATGGTGGTTGGAACCCTTTACACCCCCGTTGATTTAATATTATCACAGAATCGTAACATTACCCCTACGCCCAAAGAGGTAGACAGAATAACCCAATAGTAATCAGCCCAGCCATTGAACTTAAAACCTCTCGATCAGTAGTCGTGCTTGCAACCGCTCAACCAACCATCCAGTCAATATATACAAGTAATTGTATTATTACAGAACATCATAAAACTTTGAAAAAGATTGTGTTCACTATGCTAAGCTACTTTTCGCCACATTAGTAGATTATAGCTATCCTTCTCGTTTTGAAGGGAGATTTATGTCCAAAAGATGAACTATGTATATACGAATTAATAATGAT
Organism: Elbella merops; assembly: GCA_018244855.1. Taxonomy (NCBI): domain Eukaryota; kingdom Metazoa; phylum Arthropoda; class Insecta; order Lepidoptera; family Hesperiidae; genus Elbella; species Elbella merops. The sequence goes on along the minus strand of DWMG01002256.1, from coordinate 13,160 downwards.
TTCTGATACTAATACGACTAAGCTTATCCAACATTATTTACGGCTATTTATACTTAAAAGCTTAGAAAATGCAATATCATCCCTTAATCACTTTCCCCGCTCACAGCCAAACGGTCCACGAGTTTTTACTTTTAAAATGCTTACAAATTCAAAATATTACTATGGGTAATCGTCTTTGGTACTCGTGTCAATGAACATTAATCTTAATTGTCAATGATTTTGATGTTTTTTTTTTTTGTAAAGACTAAACTTTTCAAATTTCTTAAGCCTTTTACCGCTTTTCGGTATAAAAAGCTGTAAATCCTAGATTTACAACTATTTCGTCTATCTAAACATTCTCTATCTAAACATTCCAATATTTTTTTACCAAAACGAATTTGCGTTAAGGTTTTTAGCGTGAAACTTTTCACAAGAAGCCAGAGCTTACAAAAGCGTCCCGATCTTAATTGTCTTCCTTTTCCCTGCTCTCCAAGTTTTTCCTCTGATTACGACATTTGCGTGCCAATTTGTAAATTTTATGTTTATTTAATTTGTCTTATATATACATATATAATATTTGAAAAAATATATACCGTAACTTCACGCATGTAATCCTCGAAGAGGTAAGCACAAGAGTAGTAAGCTCCAACGTATCACCCGTTACGTTTTAAGTCCCATGGAATAGGTGGTGGTGAACCTATTGCCTTACATAAGAAAAATATAAAAATAACGAAGTTAGAAAATATTTATCCGTATGCATTTTAACAATCTATTAATTTTCGTAAAAACTAGCATCACTACCTCGTCTACGCAAAATATAGATCAAACTCTACATCATTGTTCTGTCCTGATATGGTGGAAATAAGAAATAGTAGGTGCGTAAAAGCCTTCGACGAGGTTGTTAAGTGACGATAACATCTTCTAACATCGAAACCGACCACTTAACGTGCATTATCGCGAGCCTCGCATCGCGGAAACTCTAATAAAAATTAGCGACTCTATTAATATGTTATTATATTTTCATTAATAATATTATGTTTGTTAATATTACATTCATATTATTCATATGGCAATTCCAGATTAAAAGTTTTATTCCTTATTCACAATGATGATGATAATTATGATGAAAATTATATTGATGATAATGATGATTACAGTTACGTTATGCTAATGATAATCCTGGGTGAAACATTTCGTTCTCTCATCGTTTCATTAATCGATTAGGGAGTGAACAGTTGATATAATTGACCTCAGGAGACTTTCGTGTTCTGATATTGAAGCATAGATATTATTTCCCCGAAAATGATAATATTAAAATGTTGGCCTATTTTTGTGACCCGCTTAGTTCCAAGCGAGGAAAGTCGCGTGGTAAGCTTAGTGAACTAATACTGTGATGGAATAGTATTTTTTAATTTATGGGCGCTTTTTCTTATTTATACGTTTACTTACTTTACGGCCGCGTTTGTTAGGCGCCTTTTTGTTTTTTACCTAAACTTTTTCATTAGTTCGCTGCGATAAATCGTTATATAATGATATTGATTGATTAATGTAGCTATTCATTTTGGAAACTTGATTAAAATAAGCGAATACGGCCAACTTCTGATAAATACTCATCCAAGGTAAAACGTATAACCTACAAAGTACTCCTAAAAAAGGTGAATGGAATTTTGAAACTATCTTCAGAACATCTATATAATGAATAAACTTATCTGATTGCAATTTTCAAATTGATTGCTAAAATACATGATATTAGTGACATATTGGGAGAGGATTAAGAGGTCCTAGGTTCAAGCTTAGGTCGTGGAATTTTTTTCACTTAAAATTCACAGTATCACGGTATCTGAATATACATATGTCTGGTGTGTGTCAATGGGCTCACCACCTATTCTTTGGACGTATACTATGACGTATACTAGTGAAACATGAAAATGTACTACATTCTTCAGTGTGCCTATCCGGTGAAATGCAACCGTGATGTTATGTCATTAGTGCAATAAGCAACCATCAAAAATTTTACCACAAACGGCCACGTAATCATTAACCACCAGCCATATAATTTACCGCACAGCAAACAATATATGATTATTCAAACAGCCAACCGCAAATCCAACCCTTTGTATTGAACATCGTAGAAGGCCAACATCGACGAAACTACCTACACAATATAACAAATATTTATTCTTAAATAAGATATTATTTAAGCATACGAATAAAGCCGAATCAAGAAAGAGATTTCAATTCGTTTTCCATTACATTACATTTGTTTGCTGTACAATCAAAATTCTGTACATTTGCCAACATTAAACGAGCACGATTAAGTAATACTTAGCGGAGCTTGCGGAAAAAACACGTTTAAAAATATTTACATTTTCCATACATTCGCGTGATTAATGCCACGCTGTTTGATAAGGGTGGCGCGGGGGCTGTAGCGGCGTCTGAATTACACTCGCAGTAGTAACTGATTGATGAAGTTGTTAAAATGATTGTTTGTGATTCAAATTGTAAAATTATGTGTATAAATTTTCAATAGATAGATATTTTAAAAGAATAGTAGAAGTACTGATCAAAATTTTCCTAGGATTGAATAAAATGATAGAATAGCTGATTGTGATAATGACGCGTATCACCCATAGCATGACTTTTAATGTCATTGATGAAATGAGCACACCCAAGGACAATTATATAAAACCCTAAATTTAAAATAGTAAGAGGCATATTCTGAGAGATGCTCATACAAATGTTTATCCAGCGGGACCTCGAATCCGGTACACTTTGTACCGCGACTGGTACGACGACCACTGCGCTAGATGGGTTATCATCTAAATGTAATGAAAAATACATCTTATTAATATTATTTATGACTGAAACGATGGTCGTTTTAAATTATATATACGAGTAAGTTAAAAATTATTAATACTTTACGTACAATTACATTAACAGCAGAGAGGCACTTCAGTTCACTTCAGTTTGATAAGGGTGGAGCGAGGTCTCTGAAATATACTAGCAAGTACTAGCTGATAAAATAATTATGAATTAAAAAATCACATAAAAATAATTCATTTCATAAAATACATTTTCTCATTCGTAATTTACTGTATCTGCAATATGCCCTGTATACATAATGTTTTACAATATGCCCTGTATACATATCTTTTTATAATACGTATACAATAGTTTCGCGTTTGACTATTATCTCATCTGATGGTAAACGAGATGTAGCTTAGAAAATACCGCTTCCGCTATTCGCTCTTGAAGTAAGTTTCAGGTTGCACGAAACGAACGTACGATACGACGACACGTACGAATAGATGCCTGCGTGGAGTTTCACCGAAGTCTATGTCCAACACTGGACAAAGATAGTCTGATGATGATGATAATTATGATCATGATACTGATGATAGGGAATTTCTCCCTTCGTAGTATCCGACAGAAACGATTTACCGAAATGTTACATTCTGCTTACAGGAGTGCCTACAGGCTGTAGTATATAAGATATATATTCTGTGAATACTCTTATATACTGCCTAAGTATACTCCCCGACCCTGAGGAAATATTTATGTTTGTCGTTAACATGTTGGCCGGAAACCAAATCCGTTTATCAAATAGCACAGGGGTATCATGAATTTTTTTTATCATTGAGCCAATTTTCGCCCTCAATCATGGAAGAGATTCAGGAACTTCTGGCGTACAGATTGGGGTTTAACGCCACGCTTAAAATGTGCTTCAAATTAATATCCTACCTTGTCGGTGTCTCATATGTAACTGTAAAAGTCAAATGAGTTGATAACTATCATATTGATTATATCGGTGATGATGTTTATGAAGGTGATGACGATAATGTCGTAAGTAACAATTATAAATTTGTACATTTGATAATATTCAACAAACAATATCAATATTAACTCGAGACATGTTTGGCAATCACAATATGTCATGCGAAGTCGAGTGAAAGCAGTCTCTTATAAAATTAGGCACAGATCCAAATGTATTTTCATTATTACGCGAACCGAGTCCGTCCTTCCGCCTGGCAAATGGCCTATGCGCCAAATTCATTCCTTATTTTGTTCTACTTTTGCTAGCTGCTCTCTTATAATTTCAGCGGTAGAACAATTTAATAATGACCCGATTTCACTCTCAAGGGATCGGTTATATTTGAAATTTACCATTGTCCTGACTTGTATTTGTCACTGTACTCTTGCGTGCCATAAAATATCAATTGTTAGCTACGTTTAGGTATTTCCATTGCTGATCTTGCAAAGAGCGCACGGCGGAAATGGCAAAGATATTAAAGCAAGTTCTTTGCTTTCCAATTACATTATACTAACCGGCATAGCTAGTAATTATTAAAAAATGCCATTATCCCATTCAATATGTATTTGTGTATCAAAATTCATTCCAAAAAATATAGTATCCGTGACAGCCGAAGAAATACAACCCTCGATCCTATGCCGGGATAACAAGGTGTCGTAAAAGGCAACTAAGCCCGGCGCTGCCAGAACGCGGTTTAGCGCGGCCTGCCTAGACACGGCTAAATGCCCTGGCCGCCGACGGACAGCAGCTTAAGCAATACAAGGATCCTTGTCCTGTGAACTCCAACCTGCATGCCCAGCGTGGGAATATGAGCTGGTGCCGATGATGATGACCTGACCTATTACCAAGATACAACACATGTATATTTCTACGTTATAAATTTAGAATCAATACATGAATTCTAGGATAAAATAAATATACAGCTTGACGTAGTGTATCAATTCGGTAATATTTGTACAAATGGATTTATTTGCGAATTTGTCCACAGAATCCCAATACTCTTTTATCATTCATGGAAAATGCAAATACGTGGTTTATTTTCGTTTGTTGTTCCTTAATTTAATAAAGAGGAGAAGGGGGTGCGGAGATTTTTAATACTTTTATTAGTAAAATAATTCTTTTGAACAATACTTAAAAATAAGACGTGCTCGTGCGGATAATAAAACTGAATGCTCATAAATAAACTCTAAGCTCATCTTCAAATACGTTTTCGTATTCGTTAGTACCAAATCATAGAGATGGTAGATAATTTTATACATAAAGGATGGAATTTTGGTTACCTTTCAAGTTTTCTGGGATTTTATTCCCCACATTGCACCGTCGGTGGTACTTGTGACATTTTTACCATATTTCTATTCGATTTATACAATATATATTACGGCTAAAGATAGATATGAAAATGCACTAAAGATAAGTTGCCTAAACTCTACTTTATTTTCACATCCATCTTTAGCCGTAACACACACATACAATTTTTTACTACTCTGTATATTACTTCCTAAGGCGTATAAAGTCTGGCAGTTGGCACACTCGCACTTGGCAAACGTGGTAGACTATGGCCTTAATCCTCATTCGACAGGAGAACTACGAGTACATACTTCAATAGCGTAATGATAAAAGGGTTGATGAGAAATCTTTACCAAGTTACTATTTTATTCACATACATATGTATGAATGTAACTTATGTTATAATCACATACTAACATTACTAACATAGTCATTAAGGAAAATTGTTACTAACGTTTACTAACAAGCTATGGATTGTTAATCCGAAATAAATTATTATTATTATTATTATTATTATTATTGAGAAGAGCCCTATCTCGTTAGCTTTGTGCTGAGAATTTCGCGAAAAAATATACTTGGCATTTAATGAAGTTACCGGCGCGACCGAAAATCCATACGAAATATATCACTTAAAAAGCGATGAGGCAGACGTACTTAATGTATAAATATATAAAACAATAGTGTAATTTATTGTCTACGCTTGCTCGTTAGCAATGAGACAGGATATTCAAAGGAGAAAATCTTGTCCCAGAAACGTGTTGATTAAACCTTAGCATTGGCACCTTGTAATTAGTGTTACAGAATTCTAACGATTTTGTCGGTGTAGCTCTGGCAAATATTTGAAGCGAATGAGACTTCTGTTTGTAAAGCACTATTGTATTGTTCAATTACCAGTATGTCATATTATAACTTTTTTATAACAGCTCGATCCATTTTACATCTTAATTCTAGTCATAGCTCTCTCCCTCACCTATTCCCTTAAGCATACTCCACTACACTATTCCAATATAAACGGTACGATTCAGAGGCTAACCTGTTTATCGGATATTTTAACCCGTCCTCGAAACCTTTGGTGTGGCATATAGATTTTTATCAAATAATAATAGCTATACTTTAATATGCCTTTCAAACCAAGTAAAAGTCGTAGAAATTTGCCATTAACCGTTACCTATGAAAGTTCTGGTCGCGCTTGGCGGTGCTCGGTTTTACTAATTAGTTGCAATCTACAACCGCGTGGTGGCTGATAGTGTAAGGTACGTAAGGACTTATTTGAAGATAATAAACCTAGTAATTTATATTACGTATGTGTGACTAAGCGGTATCTTAAGACTCTAAGTGTGGTGAAGTGACATATTACCATATAAATTCAAAGTCCAGTGGCATACTTTAGTAATAAAAACTTGGTATTTTTTAAGCAACTAATCACGGCTTGAATACGTCTTACATTGGCGCACTAGACGCTGATAACTTTCTCCATTCACCCAAGTCCTGTAGGTTAGAAGGGTTAACCCGTAAAAGGCCTTAAATCCGATTGAGGTCGATTACTTCGAGCACTTTTCAATTTGTTCCAGATACTTGGCTACGGCTATAAGTGAGTGAAATATAAACGTACAAGTACAATCCAGTTTCTCTACTTCTGTTGGCAATAATAAAATTAAAATAATGACTTAAAAATAGTAAATAGAAGTATATTTTTAGTACACATATTCGTTTCATATGTCCTTTAATGACAGGAAATTAAATAAATGCTTAGGAAAGGGGCCAGGAAAGCTGTGGTTTTCCAATATGCAAGGATTTAAAACCAGTTAGTTCCTTGCGTGGGATAAAAATTATTTGTGAAGTTTAAATTTTAAATAACTCTTGGTTTCAATCATTATTACACATACAGTTACGCGGAATCGATTTGGAAATAATTCGGGCAAACATCCAGATGTTAAAAAAACATAAATACGTAGTTAATGGAGGATTTTATTGAAAAATTGGACTGACGTTATTTATTATGAACGGCCAATAACCCAGGCGTTAAGGCGTTGAGAGGTCAAGTAACATACTGTTCGTTATGTACTGTGACACAGATATCTTTATTTTTAATTTTTAACTTTTAATCATTTTTTGTTCTTTAAGAATAACATAAACCTTACATTTACTAAGCTAGACCGTCGTACATCTTGAAAAACACAATGTCAAGGTCCCTTTATTTTGCTTTAAGACAACACCCCAAAACCATTAGCCGTTAGAAATTTTTTTTTTACTCGTAATGGTTGGAATTATGTTGCTGTAATATCTTTTTTGATACGCAAAATCTACTGCGTGCTTTTGCAATTCCAATTGGGCACGGATTGCAACACCACAGAGTATTACATAGAGTATTATAATCGAATCCGTGCCAAGAAACTCTATTACCGAATATGCAATTTGAGTGCAGACCGCAGAGGACTGCAATTTTGAAATTTCAGTAGCAAATCTGTGGCCACGGTGCTTTTCAGATATTCACGCATGAGGTTTGCCTTACATTTATAGATTCATACATATTGCGCTGCTGATTTCGGCATTGACAAATAAGATTTCTGACTAGAATTTTAATTGCAGTGTAAAATTCAATCCACCATCTTTGACGAATCGAATAAGAACGTCGCTTATCTGTGAGATTTTACGCTTATATATAGTATAGGATAAAACTGCATATTTAGAGAAATTTTACATTAGAGCTCTCGTTAAATTATACTCATTAACAATTTTCCTCGTACGACCATTGAAAACTTACAGGATTTGTTATAATAGTTGACATAGATTACCGCGGAGAAATAGTCATGATCTATCTCAACTGCGCAGTTATAATTGTAGCAGCAATCACAGTGGCAGAAAATCAGCAGTGCTCATGCATTACAATCGGGCGCGCTCGCGACCGCGATTATTATTCATGAACGCGCAATAATGCCAGCCACCGCGGTCCCCTCTAATTATACCGTTACAGGCATATTTTGTTATTCGGACGGCTGGTGAACATTTTCCAACTCCAATATCTAATAAATTCAGATATAGTATTTCTTTTTATTTGGTTCTTGTTAATTATATAGAATAGGATGAATGCGTTGTAGAAATATAAATTGTTGCGAAGTGTTAGTCGATTTCTCTAATTAAGTCAGTTTAAAGCTTTTGCACGGTGTATTTGAAGTTTATTACGGAAAAATATCTCTGTTTTTCCTAGTATGGTAGTGTTGATATCATTTTTATTGACGTTTGTAGTCGGTTTGACGTTATCAGGATCAATAGTTTTCACAAAATCCAAGGAAATTAAAGGCGAGATAAAGCTCTGCCAAACATAAATAAGGAAAGGTTGGAGGTTTCACGACTGACCTAATATCGTCGACGGCGGGTTTCGGAACCCAATTACAGCCTGCGCTGAATGGACGCTATTAAGATGACGGTATGGCACATGGGCGTACCCATGCCCATCATTTGAATGAGAGACTTCATCTCAAGACCATGGTAATGACGACCATAATAGACATAGGTGTCACCTGTGTGATTATAAAGAATGGGTAGACGATGATCTTCGGTAGGCTTGCGTTTATGCTAGCGATCTCTGCGTTTGATTATATCTAAACATACCTACATTTTTGTCTATTGAACGCAGTTAACAGTTCACTAGTACTTCTACGTTTTAGATTGACATGTAAATGTCACTTCATTTCGTCATATAATATTTAGTTAATCATATATTATAAGATTCACTTCATCATATAATATTAAAACTGCAATAAAATATATATGATAGTCTTAAATAAAATTAAAATTAAGTGAGTGACAAGATGTTTCGTTATTTACATAATTTATCGTCTAAGTAGCTAGTGGCTAGTGAACCCTGGGAACTGATTACGTATATTGGTTATCATACCGAATTAATAACAATCTCTCCACAATACGGGGAACGTGGGAGTTTAAGTGCAGTGTTATATATCCACACGAGACAATAATTTATTTATTCATTCACTCGTTCATTCATTCGTTTATTGATTCGTTTTTTGTTAGTACGTTGGTTCATTCATCCATTCGTTTCATTCATTTCTTATTGTAACAATTAACAAAGGCTATATTTAATGCCTAGACGTTTTCTACTGATAAATTGTAATGTTATGAAATGATGCTAAATATTAAAACTTGCAAAAAAATTCATTAGGCTTTTAATAAACTCTTTATTCATAATTGCAATTTATAGGAGAAAACAGAAAAGTTTTAATAAGGCTGAGTTCACATATGTGGGAATTGTCCAAGGAATTTATACATAAATAGTCCGATATTTAATTAAATTGAAATGAATAAATCCTTGATATTATGTAATTAAATCTAAATGATTAAATCCGGGATTACTCAGTCGGCGACCCTTCCCGCCAAAACCTTTTCTATCTGTTTCCATCAGGCACAGTTTCAACTTTTCAAATAACCTAGGTCCTAAATTTGTTCCATTAGAACTTTAATTAATTACATTGTACTGAGCTCAGCTCATTTCGGATTAAAACTATTATAACATTATATCTTAAGGTTTTTATATTTTGTTACTTTTTTGGTGCTTAATTGTTTAACATTGAATATTTGACGAAAATATAAAATAATTATACATAAATATATAAAAATGATATATACTTAAATAAATCTTGAATTTTATGTCCGCATGTACCTATATGTATGTTTTTTAACATTAAAGCACCTGAAGATTTGCAATCTTAGGAAAAAAGCTTATATAGGTATGTCAAACTTTAGAAATATTTATATTTATTATTAGAAATATTAGAAAGATTTATAGATACAGGTATCTATAAATCTTTTTGTATCTATATTATCTATAATCGTTTTTGCCTATACAATTATAAAACTTTATAAACTTTAAAATAGTGCAAAACAAACATTTATTTAAAAACATTAAATCGACGCTAGAAAATTATCAATTTAAAAAAAACTTATTACAATGTGTACATATAAACAATACGTCATTGGCCTTATAGAGGGAGAGAGAAAAAAACATGAACAGAGTGAGCGGTTTCTTCGTTTGAGCAGTTGTTTATTTCGAATATTTCAAGGTCATAAGGGTGTAAAGATAAGAAGTGACAAGACGTCTCGGCTGGCTAACTGGATAGATAAATTAGATTTTAATCCATTTGATTATTACCACATGCTGGTGTTTTGATGTTTTCCCAGTAATTTTAACAATATTAAAATTAGATGTTCAAGTATCTATATGTATATGTTACAAATATGGCTTTTACAGTTTTCGTGTTATATTTTATATTTATTGAAATCAATTCAGAACACGAGAACGTTGTATTACATTAAAGTTGTATGTATCAGTATGCAACAAACAGTGACAGCAGAGCTGCAGAAAACAGCGCTTATAATATGAGGCAATCGTTATCTGCATAGATATTCGTGGGTTTATAATGTAGGGTTTTAATGTTTTTTTATGTTGCTTGCAAACGGGCAAAAATGTGCAGTATAGATTAATTTATTTTGCAATATATTCAGCGTAGAATGTATTCTGAAACGTTTCGTTTTTCACTTTGCGAACTCCATTATTTATTGTAAAATACAACTAATTATATATTGATCTAGTGTTTAAGCAAGCAAGCATCAGTTGCATTGAGTTCGTCGTGGATTTTCGTGCATAATGCTGTTGGTGTGTCAGTAAATAAATAAATAATCAATAAATAAATAATTTAATAATTAAATAAGTGTTGCACTGAAATATATATAAATTTATAAGTATTAAAACGTTGACAAGCCGGGGGCACTGGTTGAAACGAAACATGTTATTTATTCTAATATAAACATTTATCGCGCCTGAGCACTGGATGAGTTATATCTCTTTATAAATAAAATTATCTGTGTTTGTATTGTATTATATCAGTGTATGTACGAAATTAGATTGCGAATTTATTTGTCTCTGCAAACGTACTTATCAATTCATTTTTCGTATAATTTTTTATACTCTGTTTCTTATCGTTGGCGTAGACTCCAAATATTACGAGTAAATATACATCATGTAACACGTTAATTTAATTTTTAGGATATTAATAACAAATAATAATATTGTCTTGAAATAACTCACATATGACTAATGGATCCTAATTCAAACAGAGCTTGTTCTCTGGTAACCAAACAGGTGAGAATGTATATAAATATATATATATTCAGAACCAGTCAAACACTAAACAAATATTCATGCTCATTACATAAATATTTATCTAGTATGGGAATCGAACCCACAACCCAACGCTCAACTCAGTACTTAAGGTCACAAGCAATGGAACGACAATTGAACAAATTTTTTTGAAATGATAATATCTTTAATAAAGTAGACCAACTCTCAGACCAAACACTTTGCTTAGTTCGAGTTAAACGTGTTCCATTATTAACATGATGTTGTAAGGAGGCTTGAAGATTTGAGCGTACCTACCTACGTTTAGTCTGGAAATATATTTTTATAGCACTTAAATTTAAAAGCTTCACGTTATTCAATGTTACTTTCTGCAACTATTTAATAAAATATGACCACTCACAGTCGCACGAACCACCGCTTGCAACAATATATTCTGTAATATATACTGATTTTCACGATATGAATGAGGATTCGTTACACTTCCTCTTTTTTTTAAAACGCCATTTGCGTTTTGTTGAACCGATGCATGTCTATCTCCCTATATAATATGCATAAATGTCAACTTTTCGTTAAATCAACGTTAATCAACACAGTCGCTTTTTGGAAATGGTCTTATTGAGGTCGCGAGCGGTTTTCGTTTAAAAATACACATAGTTTGCATTTTAAATTCGAAGCTGTAGAAATGATGGAAAGAATCATCTGCGTAGAGCCTAATTTAATGTGTGTATCTATTATTCAAAATTTGGAAACGTAATTTTTTGAGATAATTTTCAGTACTTCAGTAAATCTACTTAAACTATCCTATAGTGTTCTAATAATGACAAAAACGTGTTTTGAAAACTGTAAAGTAAATTACAGAGATATTTTATGGAAAAATGTACATACCTACATTTTTAAATTACTTTCATGCTGGTCCGCCGCTAGTGCAGTAGTACTGGTTTTTATCTTTACTTGAAAACACAGTTTGGCGGTTTGTATAATTAGCTGTAGTCAGAAGCGGGAGTGGAGATAAGTGAATAAAACCAACTCTATTTTTGGTTTTCGGTTTCGATCTCGTAAACAGGTTTAAAAAATTGTTATTTAATTATATTAATTAGAAAAATGACATATTTATTAATAGCCCACGCCATACTATCTGTATGTCCATTTACACTTAAATCAATTCTTATTGTAATAACATGAAGAGAGTTGTAAACGAACAGGTAGCTCGTTCGCTATCCTCTCCACATAAAAAAAGCTTGTTTATATATTTTTTCAATTTTTCCCCATTAATTCATGCCCTCTCATAGTTTATATATTTAAGATTCGGGATATGAATTAGATTTATACTCCAATTTTTACTTATACGACCTAAATGGCATTTTAAATTATTTATTGATTCTACGACAATTGTCTACAGCCACATACGGAGACATGACGGAATATTTATGACAATAAAACCAATTGTTTGTATATAAAATTATTGGACGGCAAATATTTAATCGTTTTTTCCCAAAATATGCCAACGATAAACATGTCCCGAACAAACATGACATGTGAAGCAAATACATTCCATCCCATTCCCGTGTGCTCCCTTGTGTGTGTTATCGTTTCTTTATTTACATTAAAAGAAGATAATTTGAAAAAAGCAAATAATGCTAAGATTCATCTCTTTGTTTGCCAACCTTATAACGCAAATATTTATTTGGCTATCGCGATACAATCACATCGTGTGTTTACCAGTCCGAATAATATTGTCACCATTTTACTGTTAAATGTATGGCCAGTATTTATACATATAATTATGTATGTACCAGCTTAACTTACATATGTTTTTTGGATGCCCGACGAGTTTCGAACCTATCCGAAATCCTTCTTCAGGAGCTTCCGCCGATTGCAACTAGGTCGCGCCGGAGAGCGCGGTCCAGTAACTAGTGGACGATTGGAACT
>DWMG01002255.1:0-13568 GCA_018244855.1 Elbella merops | reverse complement strand
CTTTATTATTACTATACTTTTATCTTTTTCAATTTGTTGTATCTCTTTTATGTTGTATGTAACTGCGTATCACGCAAAATAAACATATTTTTTTTTATTTCTTTCTTTCTGAATACGTGTCCGGACTAAAAAAAGATTCGAGTAAACTTTCGGAGAATACCAAGAGCCAACGCCGATCCATTCTCCGAAGAAACATTCTCGGCTAGCGAGTCTCTCATGAACACAATCTGCGAAAACCGCAAAGAAGAATGGATGTCTCTGGTGTTAAACGTAAACCTGACTCACTGTAGTAAAAAAGTCTGGGTTACTATACGTAAACTTACCGGAGAACCACCAGAGGCTACAAAAACAGGTCTTGTTACAGCAAACCAGGTTGCGCATCAACTGACTGTCAACGGCAAACCTCCTCGTAGTTTCCCAAAAACACCGAAACAAAACCCGCCATCTGCTAGCTCTGATGTCATCAGCAAACCATTAACCATATTGGATATAGCTTTTGGAATACAAGATATGGAATCCGGAAAAGCTGCAGGTGTGGACGATATTACAGTGGAACAAATTAAACGACTACAATCATTAGCGGTGTCGTGGCTTCTGGCTCTTTTCAACAGCTGTGTCAAGGATGCGAAGATTCCTAATCTCTGGCGAAGAGCCATGGTCATAGCATTACTTAAGCCTGGAAAGTGTCCCGAGGACCCAAAAAGCTACCGGCCAATTTCCCTGTTGTGCCACACCTTCAAACTATTTGAAGGAATGCTATAAAACCGGCTTACCTCAGTTATTGATGAAAACCTAATCTCGGAGTAAGCGGGTTTCAGGCCCGGAAAATCATGCACCACTCAGGTATTAAAGCTCACCCAGTTCATTAAAGATGGTTACGAAAACAAAAACATAACCGGTGTAGTCTTTGTCGATTTATCTGCCGCGTATGATTCAATTAATATAAAAAGGTTGCTTGTAAAAGTTAGAGATATAACTAAAGATCCCGGTTTTACAAACATTTTAAGCGAGCTCCTTAATAATCGTCGCTTCCAAGTTCACTTGCACAACGGTAAGAGCAGGTGGCGTAGGAAAAAAAATGGGCTCCCGAAAGGAAACGTACTGGCACCAACCATCTTCAACATCTATACTAACGACCAACCTTGCCCCCCCAACACTGACCGTTTCCTCTATGCGAATGATCTAACTTTAGAATCCCAAGCGTCTTGTTTTGAAGGTGTGGAGGAAAAGCTCTCAGCGGCTCTAGAGCAATTAAGCAAGTATTATGACGAGAATGCCTTACGGTCAAACCCGTCTAAGACCCAATCTTGTGCCTTCCATCTCCGTAACCGGGACGAAAATCAACCCCTAAACATAGATATGTTTAGGGGCGAGGCGTCAATATTCTGCACTACCCTCACTCGCGGTATTTAGGTGTTACATTGGACAGATCTCTGACATACAAATTTCATTGCCATAATACTAAACAAAAAGTCGGCTCCAGGAACAACTTGCTACGCCGATTAGATTCGTCCTCATGGGAAGCATCGCCAAACATTCTACGGCTCACTGCACTGGCATTGTGCTTTAGCGCTGGCGAATACGCGTGCCCAGTGTGGGGCGGGTCCGCTCACGCTAAGGAAGTCGATGTTGCTCTCAACAACACTTGCCGAACCATAACCGGGTGTTTGAAACCGACGCCAGTCGCTAAATTGTACCCCCTTGCCGGTATAGCTCCACCTGATGTCCGCCGAGACGTAGCAAGCGCTGTGGAAAAGTTCAAACAAGAAGCGGACCACCCCAATCCCCTTTATGGTTACCAGACAGCTACAGCCCGCCTGAAAAGCCGGAGGAGTTTTATGAGGCATACACAAGTTCTCAAAACAGAACCTGCCGAAAGAAACGCAATCTATGGCAAGAAAGACACGCTACCCCTGCAGACTTCGTATCCCCATCTGAATGCCTTCCCCCAGGCCATGATCTCGTATGGCCTGCTTGGAAAGCGCTTAACCGGCTCCGCGTCGGTGTTGGCCCCTGCAGGGAGGCTATGCATAGGTGGGGAATTTCAGGACGGGAGGGATGTGACTGCTGCCGTCCAGTCTATGGCTCATCTCTTGAACTGCCCATTAAGTCCTGAGAAGTGCACCGTAGAGGACCTCAACTTGGCTATAGATAGCGCAGTATGTGTAGCGAGATTTTGGTCCAAAGTAATTTAAATAAACATATATATGAGTGTGTGGGTATGTATACATATATATGTATGGTTGTGTATATGTGTGTGCATGTGTATGTATCTGTGTATACATGTGTAGGAGTATATCAAAATAAAAACTAAATAAAATAAATCAAAAAAAAAATTATAAAATAAAACAATAAAGAAAAAACAATTAATAAAAAATCTTTAACTTTATACAGCCACGGGCAAAAGTATTAGGCAACCTACAAAACTTTTAGTCGGAGTTTAATATTGAATAAGAGAATAAAAATAAATATGTATCAAAACAAGAATAATTCATTTATGAAATATAATCAATATTTGGTTGGTCTACCTTATGATTTTGATATAGACCCCGCTCTTTTCGGCATTGACTCTACTAGCTTAAAACATTCCTCGGCATCTAAATATTTCCATTCATGATGCAAAGCTGCCAGAAGGGGTGTTTTATTATTAATATAGTGTCTTCTAATATTTTTTCTTTATTATAGACCAAATATGTTCAATTGGATTGAGGTGTAGTGATTGTGGTGGCCAATAACAGATCAATGTTATTTTTGGCCATCCAGACCATAGTGTGCGCTGATTTATGACAGGTGGTGTTGTCCTGTTAGAATTTTATTACACTCAACCGTTTGTATCACCGAAAATCATATAAAACGACGGAGCTAAGGCGTTTCTATATTTAAGTCCTTTTCTATATTTTTCACTATTCATCCGCCCCTTGCACAACACCATTTCGCTCACTCCATTAGCAACCTCAAATCATAATTGAGCCTCCACCATGTTTAACGGTGGGCACGACGCACTGAGAGTTGTATTCTTCGCCCACCCGGCGTCTGACGTTAAGAGAAGAAATGTTTACTTTCAAATTTCATATTTTTATCTTACACAATTCGTTGTTAATGATTTTCTGACTTGTTTTAATATTAAACATACAGTAAAAAACTATACCTCAAAGTTAGATTCGTCCGACTATAGCATATTGGGCCAATCTTCTACTGTCCAATCTCTGTATTTAAGAGCCCACTCCAATCGCTTTTTCTTGTTGTGTTCTGACAGCCACGGCTTCTTTCTTGCCTTGCAACATTTTAATCCAGCTTCAACAAGCCTTCTTCTTACTGTATGAACACCTACAGATTTGCCTTTTGCTTCCAATAAAGCTGCAGCAAGGTCGAAAGCTGTTTTTTTGCGGTCTTGTAGAGACTGTTGCACCAATAATCGGTCTTCACGGGCTGTAGTTATTTTTTTTCTGCCTGTTCTGGGTCTATTTTCATGAGAACCAGCCTCCTTGAACCGATTCAATTCATATTGCACTGCACAACGCGAGCACTTCACTTCTCGCGCTGTATTCACTTGCGACCAGCCTTGTTCATGTAAGAACTTAATTTTTAGGCGCTGCTCTGCATTAAGTTCAATTTTTTTTGGCATTTTACACGGTAACAAGACTAATATTTTACAAAATTACTAAAATAATTGTGTAGAAAGGGTGTGTTCAGATTAAATTATCACGAAATACTAAAATGCAAAACTTTGTAAAATAGTTAATTGCACAAAAATTATTGTTCTTACACACCTGCATGTCATAAAACCGTTCATTGTTTTTTTCCTAGGTAAAAGTATCCCTAATACAAGAATAATGCCCTAAAAAGCTAAGCCGAACAATAATTGTTAAGATAAGGATAAACGATACGGATGCCTAATACTTTTGCTCGTGGCTGTAATATTATAAATGCGAAAGTAACTCTCTCTGCCTGTCTGCGACGTCATCACGGCCAAACCGCTGAAAACATTGTGATGAAATTTCATATAGACATACTTTTGGGTCTTGGGATGAATATAGGATAATACTTTTTGTCCCATTTTTTATAGTTTTTCCAGGAATTTCATTGTTTTAGGAAAAAGTCTCCGAAATATACATAAAAACAATTTTCCAAAAAAACATTGTCCTTTAAAAAACCTATTAAAAAGTCCGCGATGGTATATGTTCATCTCGATTACCCACAGTAATCATTTTAATATATTTAATTCAAATTTATCGGGTTATTGCTAATGTTTTTTCTCCAATTTGGTGTTAATCCTTATCAAAATAAATGTAATAGTCAACTTTGGTATTACATCTCGATTGAAATTGTACGTTACAGTACATCATTATAATAAGTACTTTATGAGATATCATAAATTCAAAATTACCCGCAACGAAAAATCACGTATAAAATGGAAAGCACGCGGGGAAGCGGCTGTAGGATGCTCGCATGAGCGGCAGACGGGCCGCGCGGTGGGCGGGAGCGGTTTGTCAATTGTCATATATATTCGATATATTATATAACATTGTGTTAAATTGTGCAATTTAATCAGCAAACAATCCAAACTCCGCAGACGAAATGGCGGGTAAAATCTACATAGTTAACTATAATACACATTACATTCAAGTTTATGTATAACTGGACTATTGAGACTAATAGGTACATCCTGCAGTTTTGTCACCAACTTAACATTAAGTAATAGTCATATTACTCAGTGCCTTGTGTCTATTATTTATTTTTTTCTTTTTTATTTTATTTATTTAGTCAGTATGATTGTCCCATTTTTCAAGTGGTTGCAACTATGATTACTGATTAAATGGTTTTGGGTTTGGTTACCAGGTAAAATAAGTAATATTTAGTAAAAACAAAAATATTGAAATCCAAATCTTTAAGGTATTAGGTTGCATTTGGAACTACTAAGCTATCACAACTTTATCATGGAATACATTTTGATATAATATCACACATACATATTTATTCCATTAGTATAATAGATTCTCTTCTGAACTGAACTTGTTTACATATGCTCATCTCTGCCTATTTATATACAGATATGAATGATAATATCATTTATGATAAGATAAACAATCTATTATTTAAATCTAATTATAAATTTAAGTAAACATTTTAGGACCAGTAACATATTTAGCACTACCTTTGAAGATTATATTATATATTATATATACACAAAGTGGCTGACAGTGGTTGGATGCAATGAGCTGAAGGTCAAGCTTAGAAGTGTGCCATTGGAGAGGCCTATATCCAGCAGCAGACAGGAGTAGGCTGATAGTGATGATGATGATGATGATGATGATGATGATGATGATGATGATGATGATGATGATGATGATGATGATGATTGAAGACTAGGTTGAATTGGACCATGCCCTAGTACATTGGAATAAGAAAAAAAAATTACGTTGCTTATTATAACATATTGTAGTTGTATATGGAAGTGGTTCTAACAATTTAAAATCCCAAATATTGAGTTGATAGTTACTTGATTTTTTTTTTTAAATAGATTGTTGTTACTTTTGTGCTGTTTATTCTTTTATTTACTGCATAATAATAAATAGGTTAGAACATTCATGTGTTATATTATATATCTATACCTATTCACGTTTCTGCCAAGGATATTATTATCTATCTTTTCATTCTCTTTCCATAATAAAAAACAAAAACGACTGATATTAATCTGTAAACAGTGACGGTACAGACCGGAGCATGTCACTTGGCACGTCGCCAGAGATTTGAAAACATCAAGCACATGGCGAAACTGACTTTATGTCTTACCTAGTTCCATACATGTTTCCACTGAACATCGCCGTCTCAATGAACTCTCCGCGCTCAACAGCCTCCTCCATTTCTTCTTTAGTTGTAAAGTGATAATGTACTCCATTCGTTTCACCTGGACGTGGCGCCCTCGTAGTATGAGACACGCTGAACCCGAAACTATCCGGGTAATCTTTAAGCAGAGTCTTCAGCAGGGTACTCTTCCCAGATCCTGATGGACCGCATAGCACCAACGGAGGAGGGCCCTTGTGTATCATTCTGACAAACACTACAGCAATATTAATATAAAATTAAGGATTATTGGTATAAAAAATTGTTGCGTTATGTTTTATACTAACGTCGTATACGATTCGTGATCAATTATATTCTTTACTCAAGTTTTAAATGACTCGAACCTCCACGTGTAAATGCTTTTGAACACAATTAAATTAAATCTGATACGACGGAATTTAAATACTAAGAGCAGTGTAAAATATCACACTACACTTAATCTGAATTCACAGTGGACTGGACTGGAAATAATCAATTATCGATCGCGTTTTGCCATAGATAATACAGAATATACTTTTGATGAAAGACGGAATATATGTACGTTTTCTGTCAATAATAATGCCGTTTCACTTTGTCTATGATCAATGCATTGCTTAATTCAAATAATTATCAGTCCGGCATTTTTGTGAACATTAGGAGCTAAAGAAACTCACCTCAAAATAATGAATTGAAGTAAATATTAACAATTGATTTCGATAGAATAAATAAACATTGAAATACGCATGTATATAATTATTTTGGCAAACAAACAAAATTTAATAGAGATAAAAGTAAATAGATATTATTATTATTATTATATTACCTCGATATAACACGTTAAATTTTGAAAATCACTTTTTTAATTTAGCGTGGTTAGCTTAAAATATTTAAAATACTGTACAAATTTCCTAATGCCATTACGGGACACTATATAACTATTTGTTAGACATATCTGTTTACTTTATTGTGGTGTAATATCGTTTTTAAAATCAGCCTGATTGAATATTCCAGTATAACATGTATGTTCTTGAAATATACTTACGTTAAAATGTTAAGTTTACACAAAAGTAATTTGAAATAAAATAATTAGAAAAATTGTATACCAGTTCAATTGTCAATAATTTTTATTGATTATCTACTCTCCATAAACTTCAGCCATTGTTGAGTTTGTCTATGCTTTTTACAGCTGTTCGGAAATTGTCTTTGGAAATGATAAAATGAATTATTATTAATATCTATATAACCTTTTAAAATTCTTTAATATAAATTTGTCATATGTAAAATAATAAAAGATTTTTTTATTGAGTTAGATAATGCTATATTTGGGTAATATATAAAATTAACAATATAAAGCATTCAGGTGACTTCTTTTTAAATTTGATCAGCCAATCATGAAAAGCGTGTCAAAATCGGTTTGCTTGTAGAGATCCGTCCGTTATTTTTGAGTTCATAATTTCATATTCATTCACAAAGTATCGGTGTAGCGCAGATGTTCTACATAAAAGAACACATATAATCTTAATTGCAAGCCATAAATAATTCTTTCTCAACAGTTTACAGCTGCAACAAACGCCAGCGGATGTTTATCTGCTGGTTTGTTAATTTTATTAGCGTTTAGAGTAAAAGTGATAAGAAGATGGAGGTACAAGTGAGGAGGCATCGGACGGTACGATATTTACTTTTTCAATCTGATGTGGTAATATTGCAATGTTGTGTAAATTTGTTTTTTAACGGCATGCTTATGGTGATTTTTTTATAGGTGCAAATACAAGACCAGGAGAATGTGTATGTGAGTAAGGGAAAAATTAACTTGCTGCTCCCCTCAAAGCGTCAAGGGCTGACGGTTCGGGGTGCTCTGGGAGATCTGAACACCAATGTGCAGGCCCAGCGTGATATTAACGTTGGTAAAGTCGCTGTCGCATCTGTAGAATTCGAAAAAAAAGCCACAGCGACACGGGCTGTTCTTAAAAGGTAACTTACATATTTTGTAATACCCTCAAATAAAAATCGTTAGTTTGCCGTTAACTAATTTTCATATTTAGACTAAATACAAAGTTTGCGTCAGGTATACTGCCGCTTTGTAGTGGTATTTGAAGATTTAGTAAAAGTTTTCGTTTTTTTTCTAATCATGAATAGACAGACAGTGTTTTAATTATTGGGATGTAAGTATGCTAGCAAAGTATAGTGGTAAGTTACTGAAAAATGATAATATAAAATGTTTCTTTTTTAAGTGTAAGAGACAGGTTTTTTAACAAAATATTTTATTTCTAGTAACTACAGTCATGTTCAATCAAAAGTTGACACTGGTTTGGCAACGAAGAATGTTGCGCAGCCGTTGGTGAGGCCACCACTTCGACGCGAGGAGAGCATGGGAGTTTTGGCTGCGAGAGCTACAGTCAGCACTAGGGTAGGTGTTTTATACGTAGCAGAAGTTAACTATGATGCCTCTCCATCCACATCTTTTTGATGTCTCTAAGCAGGAGGAAACAATTTGCTAAATTACTACAGATTGAAACAGTGGAATTTCATGTATAATATCCATATTATCTATTGATTCTTTCTTCCATTTATTAAAATAAAAATAAGACACTGTAGGAAGGCTGCAGTATTTGTAATTTATTATAATGCATGCATGTGATTTAAGTATTATGGAAATAATTGTAGTTAAAATTTAATAGCTAATGAAAATTATGGTTTTCAGGCTGCTTTAAGAGACACAACTAATAAACAAAATGAGCTCAAGGAAGCTGTTAACTCTATCCTAAAAGTGAGAAAATGCAACATTGATATTAAGAAGACCTCTAAACTGCCGACTGTAAAAGAGAATACAAAAGAAACCAAGAATGTGGTGAAACCTATTCTAAAGGAGTCTACGGAGTCATTGAGAAAGTTGAAGTTTGTTGATAACACTGAAAAACGTCTGTCAGTTAAAAATGTTGATATTGCCAAGGATAACTTAACTTCTATTCAACAACAGCCAGCGATACCTAATGACATTGAAGACATTGATGCTAGCGATAAAAACAGTCCTTTGTTGATGTCTATTTATATCAAAGATATATATAACTATTTGACTGAGCTGGAAGAAAAGTACCCCATTGAACAGGATCATTTGAAAAACCAGGTATGTGTTAGAAAAATTTATTGTTTGTTATTGTTAGTGAGATCATCGTCCCATCTCGCTAGAGCGTATCCTGCACTATTTTAGAACTCGCCTACACAACTGGTTGTCAATTCTTCGGTGACGGATGATGATCTGTGAAAGGCATCAGGCAGATGCCTTTCACAGACCTAGATGCGGCAAGCCGAGGACAGGGTGTAATGGCGTTTATTGGGGTAGGCCTATGTCTAGAAGTGGCCTGGAATAGGCCAATGATGATGATGATTGTTTCCAGGGCATCATTAATGATTTAAAGAATGGTATGATAGAATGTTCCCACTGACACTGAAGAAAATTAGATGTCTATGAAATATATCTTGTGCCATTGGATAATAATAATAATTCTTTATTTCTGTTACCAGTTATTTAATATTCCACAAAGGATCAATACTAATGATACATGACATCCATGACATTATTAATTTTACTAAGTGCTATAGAGAAGTTACATCTCATTAATTTTGTTTATGCTGACAAATAATGTTGTAATTGTAACATAATTTCAGAATGTGATCACAGGAAAGATGAGGGCTACTTTGCTTGACTGGTTGGTAGAGGTCCAACGTCAGTTCTCATTGGTTTTGGAGACATTTCAACTGACGGTTGGCATTATTGATCGTTATTTACAGGTAATTTGCACATTTAGATAAATATTGCATAATTACATTTGTTGATTTTAATTACACCCTAATTAAAGACGAGTAACTTTCACAATTGGATACTAAGCAATTAATTATTTCATTTAATTATTTCAATGTTTTAATTAGACCCTAATCAACGAGGTGGAAATTACTGGACTCTCACAAATTTAATGTTAATGTTATAATGGTTTCAGGTGGTTCCGAATGTCCAAAGGAATAGATTGCAGTTGGTTGGTGTGACTGCAATGTTTATTGCCAGCAAATATGAAGAAATATATGCTCCTGAAGTGTCCGACTTTGTATATGTGACAGACCATGCCTACACCAAAGCTGAAGTGTTCCAGTGCGAGAGGGAGATCATGTCCAAGCTTGGATTTTGTCTTGCTAGGCCAATCCCTCTAAGCTTCCTACGAAGGTACTTATTTCTAGTTTATTTATAGTGGTAGTTTAATTAAACCCATTCTTTCAATATTGGTTCATATATATTGGAGATATTTTTTAATTAGACATGCATACCTACATCATCAGCCTACTCCCATCCACTGCTTGACATAGGCCTCTCCAATAGCATGCCACTGAGCTTGATCTTCAGCTGTTCACATCCAACTGCTGCCAGCCACTTTGGGTATAGTCACTATACCCTAGTGAGACTATGTTTGTTATTTAATTACACCAATCTACTATATGATTTCAAGTTTTGGTATGAAACTGTTATGCACTTGCTTAGATTTAAATATTTTTGTGGTTTTTCTTATAGATGGCAGCACTTGTCCTGCAATTGTTTTAAAAAATATATATTTTCAAATTTATTTGTTTTTGTTTCCGTTTCCGCCATTTTAAATGTGACGTTTGTCTCGACTATCTCGTTAGTAGAGTGGTTGCAAGTGCGACTGTCGATTGGGAGGTCCTGGCTTCAAATCCCGGGTCGGGTACTATTGGATTTTTGTTAATTTAGATTTTCCATTAGTGAGTCGAAATTCTAGATCTGCGTCTGGTGTGTATGGCAATTTAAGTGATATTTAAATTTAAAACGCATTTTTGTAAAGAGGTGCGCGCCATGGGTTTGAACTCTGCACCCCCGGAGTGAGGGGCTGAATTCTTAACCACTAGGCTATCACTGCTCACAATTTAATTAAATTTAAATATTCGCAAGATTTAAATATCACTTGCTAACGGTGAAGGAAAACATCGTGAGGAAACCTGGCACACCTTAGAATTTATATAAAAAAAAATATTTTCTAAGGTGTGTGAAGTCTGCCAACCCGCACTTGGCGAGCGTGGCAGACTATGGCCTTAACCCTCTCAATATGAGAGGAGACCCGTATTCCAACAGTGAAATTGTAGTGGGTTGAAGAAAAAAAAAAGATAGTTGAATTTGTAAAAACCACAATACCCTTCGAAAGTAAAATAACGCTGACTTACGGAGAATTGAAGTCCTTGATGATATATTTATAATTATTCGATGGCAGATTAATACAAATTTATAACAAAACAAGTAAGTTTTCAGGAATCAGATTTCGCATCTTTGAATGATTAATAACGGCTAATTGTTCTCAGGAAACATTTACTGGTGGTACTTCAAGTATTAAAAAACACTCAGGTGTATTATGATCTTACGGTTTATTACGGTTGCTATAAAAGATGAAAGCCTTAAAAAAGAGCCTGGGAACTGGTCAATGACCTTGTTATTACACTCATTACCACATTTCATATAACCCTCACAAAGTTAGGTTTCCACATTAAAATTCCATACAAATTGTTCCAACAATTCGTTGCCTCAGGTTTGTTACATTAGACACTTAATTCCGTCCTCCGTCAGGGTTGCCATATTCTGTTATAAATTGCCATAACATTAGTCGACGAAAATTAGAGCTATGGTTCCAATTTTTCAACCTTGTCCGTATTATTTGTAACCATAGATTCTCATAATCTCATAGAAATCTTAGGTTATTAACAGTAATTGTCATCGTTTTATATCAGGTGTATAAATTTAAAAAAAGTTATTGAATATTTTTTTTTACCTTTTTTTTTAAATGTTTCGAGAACTGCTAACCCTACGTTCTGTGGGAATGAAAGCTGCTCTGAGCGACTCTGGGAAAATGGCCGCCCTTTCATACAAAGTTAACGACTAATGTCTAAATGTTTATGAAAAGAATTCAACGTAATAATATATAATTTAGTGGTTTATTGCGTTTTTAAGCGATTTTTAAAGTGCCTCGCACTCTCCGTGTAACTTATTTAAGAGCAAAGGAAAGTCGTATTCAATTATTTTGTTCACGATTACTTAGTAATCTCGCACATACATATCTATAAATCCTGAGATATTAATAAATATATTATTTCGAACGTAAACTCCAGTAAAATAATCTGTAAGGTTGCTTAGTTGCCTTGGATTCACTTCTTTTTGCCTAACATTGAAAGTGAAAATACACATACACGTTCGTATAATTATTATACACAAAAATTTAAACTATAAAGCAGAACTCCGCTGTATATCTTATGCAAACATAAGAAACACTGCACTTTAGAAACAACACAGTAATAAATGTTACAATTTCGAATAACCTTGTGTTCACCCGAGTAAATTACTATCTTTCATTCTAACGTGTAAATTATATAATCTTTTTAATTTCACACACTCCTCAACGTTATACTCGTACATGTAATCGGACACCACACAATAGCTAATTAACCGCCATTATTGTACAATAGTAATGAAATGAATACTAGTTTTGAAAAACAAAAATTAACACATTACATTTTTTTCGAACTTTTCGCGCAGATTCTTAATAAATTTCTATTCCACTCTTCTTGTCTTAAATATTATTTATTTGTTATCACCTTTGCCGTGATTATTAAAACGCTGCCTCGTTGGTCGAGTGGTTGCAAGCGCGACTACCAAACGGGAGGTCCTGGGTCAGGTACTATTGGATTTTTCTAATTTATAATTTTTAGTAGTGACTCGGAGTCTGGATATGTGCCCGGTGTATAGCAATAAGCTCACCACCTATTCCATAGGACATAAACGTAACTGGTGGCTCGCGGGAGTGTACTATACTCCTCTGCCCACCCCTTTTGTAATTACAGGTGGAATGTTACGTTTTTTAAATTAAAAAGCTGGTATCTGTGAACCAACTCATTATCATTCTTAAACTACCCTTATAACGACATTGTCAAACATTGACAGCTCTGATTGATTTGCGGTTGACAGTTGTTACAGCCATCTTATAATCTGAAGACTGGACTAAGGTAATTACAGCTGCAGCCAATTGCTCCAGCTTACACAATTTAGTGGTAATGATTATCGAAGTATCGTTGCACAACCGTTTACCACATCGACACTGTTCGCGAATCAACCATCTCTAATCTGCGATTTTTTCTTTAAGTATACGCATTTGATTTCTATTATCTATGATTAAAAATTTTAATAAAGCATTAATAACCTGCATGACCAATAAAGTATAATATTTTGTATAATCTGTTGTATAATATTTTGGCTGAAATCATTTTTTGTCTCATTGCTAGGGTACTTTCCGTACAATACAAAAAAATTGAATAATTTTTAACAATTTTTTTTTTAACAATTTTCGTAATTGGAAAAAATCGTAAATTATGAAATAAACTCACCATTGTTCCAATATTGGTTGGGAGGTATAGCAGTTAGGAGGAACTTAGTGTGGGCAATGTTCCAAGAACTTTGTTTCGATTTCCAAACAGTTAACGGTTTTCTAGACGTCTCTTGACTACAGGCACAACCTTTAAGGTACCTGTCTATTAGGAAACTCTATCGAAGTCTCCGCAGGAGTTGCTCTACGTGGGCGATATTCTAATATATCATTGCAGAAATGCGCAATTTTAACGCTCAAGGTTTTTGCTTATGCTATTATATTATAAATTATATACACAAGAAATTCTGTTGTATTCTCTGTTAATATAACGAATAC
>DWMG01002254.1:0-13568 GCA_018244855.1 Elbella merops | reverse complement strand
ATATAGCCGTAATGTTATGTTTATAGGTATTGACAGACTACGTGTTCGAGAAAATCTGTAGAATTCTCTGGAGTTTTCGTCACTATGACTTCATTCACCGTTTCAACGTGTGACATTGAATAGAAAACCACACGATTACGTAAACGCGTACGATTACCTGCGACTGAAGTTTTTTTTTATTATAAATTGAACCTCGCGAACAGGCAGACGGGGTACCTGATGGTAAGTGGTCACCGTCGCCTACGGATATATGCAACGCCGGAGGAGTTGCTAATATGATTTCATTTTTAAACAACTCTACTATCTTCGTATAATTTATCAATATATTATAAACAATTCAAACTATTATCAAATCGCATGTAATCTTGCTATCTGAATGAAAGATTAGGGAAATGTGTTATGATTATAGCAACAATTAAAATGTCAGATTTGAAATCTGCTTGTATTGATAACGTTTTTTATTACATAACATACTGATTAAAACCAAACTGTAAGTCATAATCCCCCGAAAAAGATAAATGTGACAAACGCGGCAACTTCTTCATAAAGTGTAAGCCATTGTAACGATTAAAATTATGTCATATCAAAATTTGATACGAAAGAGAGCGAAATATGATATGATTCGGTTTGGATAAAACTTGATGAGGCTTTTAAGCAGTCAGACAGAGAATGAATGAAAAGAAGCTGGTTTTTTTGAAAGCCTGTTAATAAAATGCTGAATTTTTCAAACTGCGTCATATCGGCTATTTGTAAGCTTTGTGCAATCAATGCATTCTGATTTAGAAGGGTTAGTAAAAACTGGAGATGATAAATTTAGCTTGGTGTTCTTTTTCTCTTAAAAATTTAACTAGACCATAAACCTTGAACGTTACTTCGTGACATCTCGTTTAAAAGTATGTACATATATTCGTGCCACGAAACTACTGACTTTGATGAATAGTGTGATTTATTCCCGTCACTGTCTATGACTTTGCTTAACATTATTTACTTTTGTTCAAAATACACATCAATACTAACTTGGAAAATCATCATCATCAATCATCATCATCATCATCTGCCTATCACAGTCCACTGCTGGATATAGTCCTCCCCAAAAGGGGGTTTATGCCCGTAATCTCGACACTGGGCATGCGGGTTGGAGATCGCAGGGCATCATTATCAATATCAGCTTATTTTCAATCCACTGCTTGTTATAGTCCTCTCTTAATGAGAGTCATCAAGCTGTAGCCTCGTGTTGCCGCATTCGGTTCCTTTTTGCAGTGTTTCGCAAATTTTCATCTTACCTAACTGGAGGAGCTTCACATTATTTTTACCGAGCCGCGGTATTCCCAAATCGCTCACTTTCGTGCAACATTCGATTTTTTCACATCACTACGAGTTCGCGAACATTTCAATTGTTCACGTCAATACATTCTTAAGGTAAATCATTACCTTTTGTAAATTTTGCGATGAATTTGCGCGCTAACGGGCGTGAAAATGATATTGTATAAAATGATCATTACTGTCCATAAACATCTATCTTTGATACCAAGTCGCACTACATATGTATGCAGAATGTATGCATAATTGACTGAACTACTATCTAAAACCTACCGCAATATAGCTATGTTGGTACACCTGATTACTAAATTGAAAGGCATCATTGTTATAAATCAATCAAATTAAAAGATTATTAACTTATAACCACAGATAAAACAAAACAAAGAATTTTTTATCAGAGTTACGAATTTCTTTGTCTTACTATTAAATTTCTTTGTTATCCATCGTTAATTTCAGGATTTCGTAATCTTTTACAGGTATAAGAAATAGATGTTTTTTTCAAATTCATAAATTATTTTGATACTGTAAAGATAAACGTAATACAAAAAATGATAAGCAATATAATCGATATTTTTTAAGGCATGTCAAGTGTGCAAACTTGTATGTATTTAGCCAGCGTGGCGGGCTATGGCTTGACTCTCACATTTTGAAACGAGATCTGTATCCCACGGGGAAACTATACAAGGGTTCAAAAAAACATTGAACAATTATATTACAATTGTGTATATCTAATATTCATTTCTTCAATGGAAATTACATTCTAATTTTAAATCGTCAATGGAAAAAACGGTTTAAATGCCTAATTAGTAAGTACGTAACTATCTAACGCCGGTTTCAACGTTGTTAATGAAATTTAAACGTAACTCTACGCCTACAAACCCCGAAGGGGTAGGCAGAGGAGTGCAATACACTCCTACGTTTCACCAGTTACCTGTTATGTCTCACCATGAAATACATAGGTGGTTTACAATGTCATGTCCTATTCAAACAGATACGTATGTGTTAACTAGTATATTATAAACAATGTACGACTCTTAATATTTTAATTGTAAACATAAGTATCTTATCGTAATCCCATTACATATAACAAGTTATTAATATAAAGATAACACGATGTTCGTTATGCAATTTTGCTGAAGATAACTAGGGCTCCGATTTCTGTTCAAAGTGTATTTTCTAGATGTTTCTATACGACCACAGTATAGCTCAAAACGTTTTTACTAATTTAAAGACTATACAGCCACGAAGCATTAGGATGATCGAATACTGAGACAAATGTCATTAAAATCTTTTCACGTGATTTTCAATATATTTATTTACAATGTTATTTTACGAATTAACAGAACGTGTCGTAAGAGCGAGGCAATAAAGTAATAAGTTTTATCTTAAATGTTTAAAATCACAGCTGCAAATATGGAGGAAGACGTTGTGAGAAAACCCGCACGCCTTAGTGTCCGCCTTACTCATGTAACAATAAGACGAGTAAATGTAAACTTGTACTTGGCCAACGTGTTAGGCTCTACGGTGCTATTTGACAACTTTTCTAAATTGTGTGAAAAAATAATAATATTGCGATGATCACTAGCCTGATCCAGTCTGTTGCCGTGTATAGGATTCACATAATGAGCCTTATGAAAATTCATAGGAGGTCTTTGCCCATAATCCCCACGTTGGAAATGTGGGTTGGTGGTAAATGGTGATAGTCATGATGATTTTAAATACAATAATGTTGTTTATCAAATTAGCGAATGGTAGGGGAAAAAATATTATTCGTTCAATGTTAATTTATTTAGAAAAATTGTTTCCCAATCAGAATACAGAAAAAATGCTTGTTACATTCAACACGACCTTCCATTTGTAATGTTGGTCGATATTCCAAGAAATCTCGAGTATTACGTTACTGTTTAGATAAGTACCTACTGATCACTACACCAGTCATATTTTGTGAGTGCTACGGGAAAAACTAATAAAAGCCGATGCGCTTACCATTTTGCACCTTTTCGCTATGATCCTAAATTTTATTTTCGTTTAGCGCTTCACATAGTATTTAAGTGATGACGATTTTGAACCTTATGTGAATGACGATATGGTTGCTTTATGATTTTCTATTTGTGTGTATTATGTGTGTGCAATTGTGCGTGATATATTCGTAGGTATGTATGTCATTGGAAATGGTATGCAATGGTATAACTTTTAACATTGCTTTGATCTGAACATATCAAACAGTAACAGCTGAGCACGGGCAATCATCGTAATATATAGATGGCTCTTTAATCCGTTTATCATAATTAGGATTCTTTTATCGCTAAACAATCTGTAACCCTTATTATATACATACTTTGTGATCCCAAAATAACGACCTGGAGCCTCGCCTACTGTCTTCCGAAACACA
Organism: Elbella merops; assembly: GCA_018244855.1. Classification (NCBI taxonomy): domain Eukaryota; kingdom Metazoa; phylum Arthropoda; class Insecta; order Lepidoptera; family Hesperiidae; genus Elbella; species Elbella merops. Next base: position 9,856 of record DWMG01002254.1, on the reverse strand, counting down.
AAAATAGCGCTTAAAAATATGTGATAACGGTCAGCTGTGACAAAACCAACCGCGACTGAATTTAACTTTAAAAATAATTGTGCGTTCTGTGACGCCGTCGAAGTTAAGAAGTACTACGCTGTATAAAAAACGAAACGCGCAGAATACTGTAGGGTTAAAAAAAAAAACATTTTTCATTATCACCTTTCAATATAAAACTATCACATGTTCTCTCCCACCAGTCAGTACTTATTAAGAGACAATGCTATTAGCGGTGAAGTATGTCTTCGTTTTCATTAGTTCCAGGTCTTACATAGGACTAAATAAATTGCTATACAATCTCACTCTCTGCAGTGTTACCTTCTAACATTGAGTACGCGCCCGTAACTTTGGAAGAAACCCGTCTATATGCATGGGGTGACAAAAGCCAATGAAAACAATACCATAAATATGTATTAATGGTTTCGATATTGTTTTTTTTATTAATGTGATGAATTTTGTTGAATATAAGCGGAAAGCTTTGAGTTTAATTTTAAAAGTGGACACTGCTCCTGTCTGGCTAGACAGGAATTTTAATGATGTTTATAAAGTTTAGTACATAACAGTATTGTTTCATTTGGTTTCTCCAGTCGAACTATCCCATTTATGGGCTACGTATTACGCCCATCATCATCATCAGCAGCCGGTTTCTATCCACTGTCGGACACAGGCCTCGCCAATAGCACGCCAGTAAGCTTGATTTTTAGTTTTTGGGAACCAACCGCTACTTGCCACTTTGCGTATATCGTCACTCAACCTAGCTGGAGGGCTTCCTATACTATTTTACGGTCATATTTACCTAATTACTGTGCGAAACTTATCAGAAATGAGCCTGCAGCTGCAGGCGGTACGGAGTTTTCTTAATGATAACGAACAAGAGATAAGGGCTTACATTCCTATTCAAAAGCCTTGATGTCGCACAACAAACTTGCTATTTTTAGCTGTAACAGTGAATGCTAATATAGTAATATATAATATAGTTGGAATAGATACACGTAGGCATTTCTTTTAAATCGGAGTCGATCTAAAACAGGTTCTGAAAATTATTTCGTCTGCTGCCCACTTTAAGAATCAATTATTTTCTAGCGTCTTCAAAGTCAATCATATTTTAAATCTATGAGTGGATCATATAAATTTCATACTAATGCTTCCTGTAGGACGCCCAAAGATCTAGAGTTTACCATTTACCGCCTCCCTGAAAGTCCGCAGGCCCACAAGGGGGCATTATTATTAGATAAACACATACTGAACTGTATCACACCTCCGCGGAACAAAATGAATGGATTAATCAACGTTGCAAAAATAATATATACATATATTAAATAATATATATAAATAAAGTATATTATCAATATAACGAGCTGTTTAACCGAAACATTTCAAACATGGCGTATTTTGAAAAGAAGTTTTGATCAAAATGCGACAACCACCGCGTTAGCCGAACAGATGGTGGACAAATTAGAGCAAAAGTTAATGAAACAATGTTGTAAGTAATCTGTAAATACAATACCTACTTTACTTTACACATCTTAACTCTATCTCGTAACTACAATTACACAGATATCTTCTTGAAGTGTTTAATGTAATTATTTAAATTTCCCGCGGCCGCTATACTACCTGTTACCTTCTTGCAACTCTGGTGATGTAGTAGACATTTTCAGTTCTACCTTCTTTGCTGGCTATATAAACTATATTATTTTCTTCTATTTTAGTCAGAATTTTAATTTTTAATCGACGCCAAAACGGAGATTTCTAATTCGATTGTATTTTTTTCTAACATGTATAGAGGAAACAAAATTTTCATATTTTTCATGAGAGGCGATCATTATTCGAAAATAATACTGCTTGACAGGACGCAATGGTGCTCAGTGGGGAAGGCCTACGTCCAGCAGTGAGCTTACATAAGCTGAAGATGATGATGAACATCCCTTGTGTCTTAAATTTTCTTTTCACTAAATCCGAACAGTGTTTCGTATTATGTGTTAATATATTGTGTTAATTATGTTAAAATTTATGACTGTTATTTTACGTTTCAATACAATCCATAAACAAAGCCTTATTTATCGCAATGTTTAGTCATTAAACGTGTACAATAAGCCAACATAAATTGTTAGCTTTTTGTCACAAAGCAAACACCAGTGTAACATTAGGTACTTCATTCCCTATTCCCAGTACAGGGCAAAAACTGTTTGAACTGTACAGTCATACATATCAGTCTTAAAGAACAAAAATAATCATACTTATCTTTTCAAAGCAATTGTCTCAACATAAACATTTTTTTTAATTAGGATTTTCGCTTCCTTTGCATTTTACTTTACTTATTGTTAGTAAAACATTTTTGTTAGTAACAAAAACATTGCAAGCCTATCTAAGACAGGACTTTAGCGATTCATAAACTATTATGTCCCTCATTGTTATGTTTCCTATTGTCCACAAAAATACCTATGTACTGACTTTAACTTTCTTTCTGTTATAGGAACTAAGGAACAGGCAATTGTCACCTATTAACCCATTTTATAAGTCCTACTTAAGGTCGGCCTTATTGTGAGACCTTAGGCAAGACTGTTGTTGATATAAGTCCATAATAAACATTCTAGTTGGTTCATATTCATTGGTAACAATGAAAGCATATTACTGTTAGTAACCATTGGTCTAGCAATTATTTAAGTGCAAAAGCAAAATATTTTTTTATACCATGTAATTATACATGGCTGCAGCCTTAATCAAGTGATTGTAAGCAGCACTGCTGATAGAGAGCTCCTGGGTTCGGTTCACGGGTCAGATACTATCAGATACAGATGTCACATTGGCCTAACTTAAATTTTCTAGTAGAAATGTCTAGTATTGACCTGGAGTATGGATTTGCACCCTGTGTGGCAATAGCCTCACAATCTATTCCATGGTGGGACATACATGTAACTGATAAAACATGGCAATGTACTACATATCTCTGCCTACAACTTCAGGGATTACAGGCGGGCATGCTTTTATGTTTTCTAATAAATCATAAACACATTTTATTTCTGTTGTCATGCAATGCATTATTACACAATGTTGGAATAAATTTACGTACATTGAAATGTATTTATTTAAAAATTGAATTGAACAAGTAATCTACACAATTCTTTGTGTGGAAAAGTTTATGCCTTGCCTTAGTATAGCTACACTATACTTAACTGCTAACATTTATTTGTAAATTTAAATAAATAAATTAGCTATAGCTTATATCAATTTCTGTACTAGAAACATCTGTATTCAAGGTTAAAACAACCATAAAAAATATAAGATAACAAGGTTATAATCGGTAATAAAAACGAAATGCATTGGAGCGAAAAGAAACAAAAATAAAATGTTATCATTATTTGTTGGCAGAAATAAGGATGGGGAATTCATTTCCATTACAGATAATCATATTCATATATATCACATTTTTATCATGTTTATACCATATTTAAATTCAATATGTCATCATATTCATCATTATCATCAGCCTACTCCTGTACACTGCTGGACATAAGCTTCTCCAATAGCACACCACTGAGCTTGATTTTCAGCTCTTCACATCGAACTGCCAAGAGTGACATGCTTTCTAATATGTATGAACTCAAATCTTCTCTTCCCTCGCAACAACCTATGTCTGCCTCACTCCTTGTCATTCTTTGACTGCCTGAAGAAGAAATGTGGAACCAAACCTTTTCGTTCTGGCAATGAATTGACTCAAGTTGATAGTTAATAATAATGAATCATAGCGAGAAGTTGAAATGCCTTTGAGTGTCTGTTTCTCGGTATGGGTAACCTAATCTTGAGAATCACTTAAAGGATTGAGCTTTGATTTTTTTTCTGTTTTTATCTACATTTAACTATTACAGTTTAATGATGGAAACTGTCATGGTACTAATTCTGGGCATTAGTGATATCAGTGGGTCATTAAATCAAATATGGAAAATCTTTCTAGCTATGTATATTTAAAGAACACATATCAACATCAAATATAACAAGATGTCATATGTTTAAAAAATTAGAGGTGATTCAACATCTGACTCTGTATAAAATAAAGTTAACAAAAGTAACATATATCAGAAAATTAAAGTCATTTATCTAAGTCCGCAATCATTTCTACTAGATAATATAAGTTAAAGAAAATCACTAGTTTTCTAATCTAGTTACGGCCTTAATTTCGGTTTTGGTTTAAGAAAAGGGCGGACCTTTCAGCCGCGCCGAAAGTTCGCAGCCATTCATCTTTGTAAGTGCATTGAGTTAAAGTTATGTTTTGCACGTAAGTGATTTGGTATTTCTTTTTTTTAATCTGTACTTCTGTGGTTTGCACCATGGAGGTTTTTGCCCGTAATCACCACGCTGGCAGTGGTTGGATGCGAAGAGCTAAAGATCGAGCTCAGTGGCGTGCCATTGGAGAGTCCTATGTCCAGTAGTGGACGAGAATAGGCTGATGATGATGATGTATTGCTGTTATTATTTATTTCATATCAGTGACAATTATTAGGTATTGAGCTTAATTTTGTTGAGTATTATTTTTAAGCGCCCAATAAAAGAGGTTAAGTATATTCGAATAAAATTTTAAATTTCCTTGAATTTGCGTGTTTATACGCAATTGTTGTTGAATTAAATTCCATATCCTTATTTGTTATTTTAACACTATTTACCACCCAAACGATTAAGTATGTATATGTAGATGCTAATTTTACTGTGCGTGACCTTTATTTACTAAATTTTATTTAACTATCTGGAAACGCGCAGGTATAGTTCGTGTGAATTAGTAACCCAGTCTCTCATCCCGCCTCGTCCTTTCCCGTTTATCGTGCGTGGTGACCGGGTGACTTAATAAAAAAGTATAATAAATCTGTTTTTAATTTGCAATAAACTTTAATATGAATACAAAAAGAATGTCCAGGATTTTATAAATCCGGGACAAATGGCATAATATCCATATTCATGACATAAAAAGATTTAAATACCTTTGTTACGTACTGTGATGATTGTCTTTTTATTTTATTCATCTCTATTTATCTATCTGTATAACCAGAATATGCAAATAAATGTGTAAAAAAATTTTGTGATCGTAAAGCACACTATGCTTCGCATTGTGTCGTGCAAAATTTAAAATACCTACACTTGATTTCAGTATGCAACAGAAATTTAAAATATGTTTAAGCAAGTATTGGTTTCGGTTGCAGCCGAAACTGAGAGCGGGGCCGAAAGATCGGTTTCGGTTTCAGCCGAAAAACGTGTTTCGGTCGGACACTACTAGTAACCAATTTGGAAATCAAAACCAGGCCCTTTCAATCAACAGTCACACACTTGCAACCATTTAACCAACTAGGCATTTATAATAAGTCATTATATTATTACACCGGAGACCATTTGGATGTTTTTATAAGACACATATAAGCACGGGTGAACCTGTTTTCACTTGAGATGCATAATTTAAAACTTGCCCAGATTATTTAGAACTATTTCTGAACATTCTAAGCAATCTTATTTTTATATGCATAAATTTATTACACAATTAAAGTATATTATTAACATTATTATTATTATTAATTGGATAGGCGATGAATGATTTGCTGTGGCTATATTTTGTAGTTAGTACTGGTTCCAAGATGCCAAGGAGGTAAGATTATGAGTGAATATGTTTCAAAATTGAATTGAATTTTCATGTGTTTTCTTAGTGACTTCTTACTCAAATCTATTCACTATCCCATCAATAATTTTCTAATCTACATCAAATTGATTCATTATAGTTTATATTTAATTTTACGATAAAAATTAAATCTATAAATAAAATGTTTTATCTACTATTGGAATTATACCATTGTAATGTGGTAGCAGTATTTAGAAGTAATATTATTGTGATTTCAATCAGCCAAAAAATATCTATCTTGAATACACCACCAGTGAAGAAAATTAACTAGGTAGGTACCTAGTGTTCAAGACTTATTGTTAGAAAAATTTGGAATTTTAGTACCTACACATGTTTTAAATACATACTAAAATTTATACATTTGAAATTCCCGTTTAAACATACCGGAGTTTGTACCTCATATTAGAAAAAGATAGGATGCTACTTTTGGTCTAAAATTGGTACAGCTTTATATCATGGCTTTTACCAAGAGTAGTACCTATGTTATTTTTTGTGTCTTCCATTCAAACAATGTTATACAGATTATCTGTTACGACTAACAGACGTTACAGCTTGCAAGTTTTCATACTGGCCTGTTACATACTGAAACACGTAGGCCACGAATTCATGTGCTAAAATTACGTATTGTGATTTTTTTTAATGTAAGTGTAAGTTCCTACTACCGGCCAGTACCTACCAAGAAGGGTTAAGTTTAACAACTTGTCACGAAATAAAATACGATGCATATCGATATAAAGTGTGTACATCAGCTCCGACCGAAAAACTGTAATTTACCATTTATGTTCTAATAATAATAATAATATTAAATGGCAATATTAATAGATGTAAATAAGTAAAAGAATGGCCTTATATGCAACGACGATACTTATGAACTAAACTCCAAAAAAACGTCAAATTTTACGTATATCGTTATAGTAGATAGATCGATAAAGTAGTAGCACTAAAGTTAATAATTATTCTAAGCAGTAGTTTGTGACATCATTATTCCAATTAAAATAAGAATGACGTAATTGCTCACCCAATATGATCTTCCGGCGACTAGCGTGCGGTTCCTCCGTATGAACCCACTCGAAATCGTCTCTGGACACTCGTGCACCCATTATAGAAAAATAAATTTAACAGTACCCGTTAGCTCACTAATATTACTAATTTTTGCATATATATATAGCGCTTTGCACTAAGAATTATCGTTAACGTGCTGGCTACAAAATTTGACACGCCTTTTTAAGTTCATAAATAAAAAATGCTCGAAATCAACAAATCGAATGAAATGAGTAAACGGTGAAATTCACAACTAAGCCGAACCAACTGTGCAACAGTCAACACGTATATTGCTAACAAATAGCAATAACTTCAATGACATTGACAGGACCGGTAACCCTGACGTCGAAATGATCGATTGTCTATTATCAATCTAATGTCAAAGTCAAAAATAATGAAATCAAATGAAAATACAAATAAATTCAAAGACAAAATCAGTGTTGACTTCATGTAAAATAATTAATCGATTAATTCCTTTATTTTTACTTTTTGTGTTGTCCTATAAAATTATCTTTCTAAGTCACGCGTTTGAACGTGGCATGGACGGTGTTGGTTATTTAATTTTTTTTAAATTTGATTTGTTTGTTATCGATATTAATTTATTTTTATCAATCAAACATTCAACAATATTAAAACGAACTATTAAAAACAAAAACAAATTATTAGAGCCCGGTTGAACTGGGTTATTACGGACCTAATCCACCATTTCTCATTATATAGCATAAGACAATTCTCTTTAATACAATATGTCCTTAGAATACAACATACTATTAGATTATGTAGTCTTTTCCTTTGTTCGAGCAAGACAATTTATCATTGATTTTCGGGATCTAGAAACTTATTGTAACGATCGAGTTGACAGGCATTTGAATTAAAATGTCATGAAGAAAATTGACAAAGAAGTCATACATTTCGTGCAGAATCGAAGCGCGAATGCGCGCGTAAACCCCCGTTTTAGACATTTTTTGTATTCAAATTTGCATGTTAGTGAAAAGTGATAGAAGTCAATATGCTAATAAAGTTAAAATAATTGTCGCAACGCGTCACTTTAATGGTACCTTATTTAAAATTGAGCCTAAGTGTATTTAGGTTCATCATAACAAATGTTATATATTTTCGCAAGGCACATCAATAACCCAATTATTTTTATTTTGATAACATACGTATATTCCTACTTCGAGTTCAACTACTGATTTTCAAACAAGCGATACTACAACATGTAATTAATTTTTTTTCTATATGGATATGGAAGCAACAAGGTAATGTTCTGTGCTGCAACTCCCTCCTTAAGAAATTTTGACAGCTGTTCCAACCATAAACAAAACCTAGTCTTTCTCAAGTTTGAGTCTGAACATGGCGGTCGGTAAAAATAAAGGCCTGTCGAAAGGCGGTAAAAAGGGTGTTAAAAAGAAGATGTAAGTTGATAATAAACTGCAGTAGCAATTCTTTTAATTGTAAGGTTTTCTTTGAATATGATGTTTAACTGGCATTGCCTGCGATGTTCAAAGTATTTGTGGATGGAAGTTAGTGTCTCGTGTTAGCCGTTTTCTATACAGCAAATTTCGTTGATAGTATTCGTTATGGCTCGCAAAATATAAGCGTGTTACTCATTTGTGTACATTGCAATAGTATAGCAGGCATGTGTACTGTTTTACATTTAAGTTATCGGTAAGTAATGTATGAGGTTATAATTAAAAAATGATTTGTTTCCCACAGCGTAGATCCGTTTACCCGTAAAGATTGGTACGATGTCAAGGCTCCGTTGATGTTCACCAAGAAGCAAGTCGGAACCACGCTGGTCAACCGTACACAGGTTAGTAAACCATAGTTCGTTATAGGTTAGAGTTGTTTGGGTATGTAATCATATTTGTAGGGAAAAAGAAATTATTATAAGTATTATTACACATTGTTTTGTATTCATGGTATCGTGATCTGTTAGTTTAATGACAAAGCTTTGTATTTCAAAGTATGATCATAACGATATAACCTCTATCATCACAATCAATTGTGGAGTGGAATTTATTAATTTACTAAGTGAGTACGCCGTAAGCGTCATGGCAAGGAATGTGGTTGTTCCATATATATACTTCAAGAACATAGCCCACAACTGTTCAATAGATAGTATCATTAATTAATAGATAGTTTTTATGTGTCAGTATTGCTTAACTTGTAACTTATATTATTCCTCTGATGATTTATTTATTAATGTGTTTAGGGTTCATTTATTAGATGTTATGCTGTGTTTCAAAGACTTGATTCTAAATAGCCATTATATTTTATATAATGATGACACACCTAGCTCGCAATGACACAAACCTGATGAAAACGTTTGTTCCCTTTTGATTTACCACTGAGTATAACCAACTATATATACCAAAATTATGCTACTGCAAACATGCTGTATATTGATCCTTTAAAGTTTGTTATAGGGAACTAAAATTGCTTCGGAAGGTCTGAAGGGCCGTGTCTTTGAAGTGTCCCTCGCCGATCTTCAAGCTGATACTGATGCGGAGAGGTATATCATTCATTTCTATTCTAGTATATGTAATATTGACTTTTAATCTTAATAGTCTTTTGTTGTAGTTGCAATATTTTTAACAAAAAGTGTGTAACAAATTTTTCGAATGATATGCAAGGAACCACAGTGTTTTAGTCAACCACAATTCAGTAATTATTAATCGAGATAGGGATTAGCAGCCAATCATATCTTTTTCTGTACAGGTTAAAGTTATCATCTCCAAATTACTCACTTGCCTAGGAAGAAGACAATTGCTTTAACTTAAGATCTTTAAAGTGCATGGTTATGGAAATAGTGCATTAGTAGCCATCAATCAAAACTAAGTTAACATCTTCTTTCCTTAAACTGATATGCCATATAGCTCTTTATTAGCTCTAAAACAAGTTAGAATATTGCTAGAAATGCTATTTGAGTATTAAAAACAAGGCACCCATCTCAAAAGTAAAAACACCAAACCATTAAAATAATATTGGAAAAAAACAGTATACAATGAAGCAGTATTAATCTTTTGTGTTTTGGGCAGATCTTTCCGCAAGTTCCGCCTGATTGCCGAGGATGTGCAGGGTCGCAATGTGCTGTGCAACTTCCATGGTATGGACCTCACCACTGATAAACTCAGG
>DWMG01002253.1:0-13569 GCA_018244855.1 Elbella merops | reverse complement strand
TGTGACGACAAAATATGAAACATGGACGTTTCAATTGAAGAATTAAAAACTTTTCTCCAGTACAGCGAAATGCGTGAATTTGTCGTAGTTGCTATGCTCAACAGTGGGGCAATTAAATAGCATTTTAGGTGTAGTACTGTTGTTACATGAGTACGTAAGATCTTTTTTATAACGTTCAGAAAAATGCTGTATAATAATGAGAAAATTTACTAGATTGCGACTGCGATATATAAAATTGTTATGAATCCAAATTTAGTAAACGGTAATAAGTGGAAAATAGCAAAATAACATCAAGTTTAAGTGAAATAGATGGTTGTGTGTACACAAAAGGCATTGTATAAATGAACAGAGCTAAAGCCGTAACAAGGCCGTCAGCAAGGGGCCGATTAGGAACATAAACACGGATTAACTCATTCGGAATCCGGGTACCATTGTGAAGGAGTCGAATTGAGAGATTTGCATAACTTTCAATTAAATCTAACCTGACGGAAATGATTGGGGGAGCAAGTTCCGATTCGGATATTTGAGATGCTGCCGATTATTATTTGATTACAACAATAAATACATATAAATCAAAACCAGCTTTCTGCTTAATTAATTCATCCTTCCATCGATTAATACATGAAGTTATTTGAATGTTCAATGTTGTTTAGGAGTGGAAATAATATCAGAATAACATTTGAGGCTCTCATCGTTATAAGTATTCAATTCAACATTTTGTTTAATTTTATTAAACCAATAATAATTCATTAAGTAAGTTATTTCATTTGTTCTAACTTTTTATCATAACTAAGAAAGTTATGCACTCTGGAAGATTTAAACTATTTTCCTTTTATTACTATCTGACGGTAAAGGAGACGTATCCTAGAATATACTCGTAATACGCTTGCCTAGAAATTACCTATCCTCTCTTAACTTGAACAATAGCATAAAATAGATAAATTACACAAAGAATAGTATATTCTAATTTGGTTAATCTTAAACGTAAAGCATTTTAATAATATTGTATATATAATGTGAGAAGTCTCCTCATTTGCCTTATGAGACGCGAACAAACGCATCAGAATGACTGAAATTTGAATAGAAAGAGGTCACGCTCGTTCACAATTTAATTCGGTCCCTCATTCAATTAGGTGCCTAACTCGTCTATCTAATGGAGCTCGTAAGGGATCAGCTTGATTAACTTGCGTTGTTAGCACCTACGTAAGGTATATTGCAGTACATATTACATATTTGTAGGTATGGAGATCGGTTAGAAGTTTTAAAGTAAAGTCGTCTTTTGCCGGAATTTTGAAGAAAAATATGGCGAAGAAAGCCAAGTTCTATATAATGTTTTCTAAGATATGTGAAGTTTGCTAGAGACTGTGATCATGGCTGATTTTGGCTCTAACTTTTCTTATTTTGGGAGGAGAAATACATGTAACAATAGGTGGTGAGTGAAGGTAAACAGTGATAAAAGGGCTGATAATGACGATAATAATGAAATTATTTTGATAATTGTATAATAGAGTAATGATGTCACTAATTCCGTCAGTGTTATTTGAACTGACAACACAATGCGCAGAAAATCAAAGAACGCTAAGGTGATCGTCGCACTATTTGCTATGTAACAAGAGCTTTTAATTTACACGAAAGAACATAAATTATATCTACAATAATTCATCGTATAAACTTGTAGAAAGAAAACACTTATACAAACGTCGGAGGTATAATTCGATCGTATCGCAATACGCTGGGCGCAATTAAAGTCAATACAACATTACCGGACCCGCAACTATCATGTTCGATATGGCGAGGATTGTTTCATTTAATAATTCTGTTAGCTCGGTAATTATTTAAGACCATTCGATACGAACATTCTAATTGAAACTTGCATTTCAATGTGCAACGTACACATGCCGCACCGCTTTGGAATCAGAAATGTTAGTTTGAATTTTTTATTATACTCAATTTGAATATGGAATAGAAATGCAATTTAATAATGTGTGAAAAGAAGTTGTTATTAAGTGATCAATAACGATGATGATGATTTGATGATAAAACACAAGCTACAAATGCTATAATTGTTACGATTAAAGACAAAGAAATAGACAAAAAACCATCAGCACCGTAAAAGGCGTTAAGAGAATTTAATTGATCGGTTGTATGAGAGCATTTTTCCATTTAATCTGGATATAAATACTGGACTTGTAGTACGGACAAAGAAGCTCGGCGACTGGTTGCGTACCGTATCGACAAACAATAATCTCGATGATAAGGGGACAAGTTAACTCTCGCATGCATGCTATGTAATAAGCCCCAAGAATAAGCCAGTATGAGTCTCGCGGCCTTATCTTAAACCGTGATCTTGTAAATTGAAACGTTGTCTTGTAGACCTGTACCGGGTTGTCGCGCTGTTTTCATCGAAAATATCGTTATACTTTTGTTTTTTTATTTCTAATAATGTACTCGCCTTCATAGTTTATTATACTTGATCGATCGCATTACAACCAAATTTAATTAACTGTGCGCCATTCTTATCGTTTTCAAAATCATAATACGTAGGTATGTAATTCATGAAATTTGTGTATTTAAATAAAATAAAATGATTACAGATTTATTAAACATGAGTCAAATCGCGAAGTGTCCAAAATGGCTTCGCTACAAAGTTAGGCCATATCAATTTTTATCTCGCAAACGTTCGCCTCGATCTTTGTAAGATTAATTTTGAATCAATCCCGTAGTGGTATAATTTAAGGGGCTTTTAGTTAAGAGTGGTTTCGCACATGAGACGTAAATTACCTCCGCCGAGGGACCGCCATTAAGGGTCGGCGTCGGTATGCGTCGTATCTGCGCATCTCGCGATTTGCGAGTTGTCTTAACAAAAGGTGCTCCCGGTGGTCTGTGCGTCCTAAATACTCGTTGCGATCTATCTCACTGTTTCATAGCCGCTTAGTAAGGACGCCGCTGTGATATTGTTTTTACTGCGACATTGTTCATTAGTCTTCAATGGAAAATATTTGTTGTTTCAGTGATATATATGTACCTTTGAACATTTCATATTTGTTTTAAGAATGTCTAGTTGGTATAAAACCCAGATGTTTTATTGATAATGCTTCACATCTTCTTATACTAAAATTATGTGTAAAATCACATCATAGGATGTACGTAACAAAAAAAGTTAACATAATTGTCGCAACATTAAACCATAAAAGAAAGCAAAAAGCGGAACATTTGGTTGTTATTAAATCGATCATCATATCGAATAAATCAAATTAAAAACCCGATACAGTCTGTTTTCGATGAAAAAATTATTACTTTATAAATAAAATAACAATAAAAGTGATGAGCCGTTCAGGGGAGTATATAATTATGTACAATTATTATTATAACGAAACTCAATGGCTGATAGATGATTGAAAGGATCGAAACCCATAAACAAAAGGATCGATTTCGGTTATGCAATATAATAATGGCCCCAAGTAATTAACCGCTATCGTAATCGTTTCGTATTTTCAATACTTATGCATAAGTAGATTGTACTTTGTGTGATGGAAATACGTTTTGCCTTTTATTTTCTTAGTATTCAATGCTTGAGTTCGTAGTAAGGGTCGCGGGGTAAATTGTATTTCTCTTCAATTTTGTGCACTCAGCAAAAGAAACAATATTTAAATTTGGAATGTATCACCCTAAGAGAATTGTGCGACCACGAGGAACGGAGCCGTGATAATTCTAAATTTAATAATGCTTATATTTAGAAGATTAAAAACAAGTAAATTTTTAATATGCAGTTGCATAACAATTTTCTTTTAATATCTAGTCATCAATATTAATAAGATAATTTTGTGTAAGAAAATCAAGATTAGCTAAACCAATCGTACAATTACAATTAATTCCCAGTACTAGAATTAATAATTGAAAAGTTACCAGCCATAAAATTGATTTATTTTTATTCCTGACAAACAATGAAAAACTTTAATTTCACCGAGACGTAAGTCATAGGGTGTGCGAATTAAGAGATATTTTCACAACCCCCACAATCGCGGAAGACTAAGTTGAGCTTGCAATGAAAATAACAATTAAAGTCTGCCTAAAATTTACGACTCAAAACCGGCAAAATTATTTAAACGGGCGTTGAGGTGAATGCGACCGAAATGGGTCTTCACAAAGGGAAACAAAGGTGAGTATTCTATTGCCCCCCAAATCGCTTTTGGGTCGTTTTATAAACGGGAGGAACGAAGGAAGTCTCTGTCCATCTTAAGGTGAAATTTTAACATTAATATCGCAAGTTATAATGCCATAACGCTAAGTAATATCGTTGATTTAATGTTTTAACAGAAACGGAAGTGGGTATAAGAATAAATGAGATCTTCTTGAGCATTAACCGAAGATTATGTAACGGTCGAAAAATATTTCGCAATATTGCCTAATTTATTGACATAACGAATTTTAATCTGACATACAAAATCGTTCATTCCAATTCAATATATTGAGTAAATTCGCGATACACAAAAAAGGTATATTTAAAGTAACGATAATGGTTGTCGTGGCGCGGAAAACGAATTTCCTTCCCTATGCTTTTTAAATTTACAAAGCGGCGGCAATTTTATTTTATTGTTATTAGATTTTTCCGGATTATGTCACACTGCGATGTCACTGCGGAGGATTATTCCCGCAGTCTCCACGCTAATAATCATAAGAATTGGTTCCCTTTATTATGTGTGAAATTTAGAACATCAAATTTTTCCAACCATTACACTGAGTTTCATCCCTCAGTCTCCGTAATAGGGAAGCTTTTACATCAGGAGATGTTGATGTGTCTCAGTCATAAAAAGTACAATCTGCCAGTGCTTGCTTGACGTCGAGATTTTGTCATTTTCGCATGTGTATTGTAATATGTATAATTTCATGAATAAATTACTGAGGAATTACTTTTTTCGCTCTTAACACATAATTTATAGAGGGAAAAGGTAGAGCGTATTGTAGCCGCGGTATTGGTAGACGAGGTACAAATAATGAAGATGTCGCTGCAAAATGAAGTAAAAAGGCGTAGTGTATCGAGCGTGCACGGTCGGAATAACTCGCAGTGTTATCGACACACGCGCACCCAATCTGCGATCGAAACACACCGGATAAGATTATCCGGTAGCCCTGTATTATTTTAATGAGACTACACGACTCCTCGAGATTCAATACGATATCAAAAAGCTTAGGTAACGAAGCGAATAAAAAATATACATACAGGTCAAGAGAGATATCACGCGGCCACGCCGAGATGACGGGGCGCGCAACGCGAACGATCCCCGAAGAGGGATTTTTAAATTAGCCATCGAACACGATAAACTGCTGTACATCTACATACCAGCTGACGGCAGATCGGCCGATACCATTATGTCCCCGGTAAGGCACCGATTAAAAATATCCACATTTATAACCGAACAACATCTGGTATTTAAATAAGATATAAAACGCGAGAGTCCGCGAATGTTTTGTTTTTCGGTTACATTTTTTCTTTCCCCGGCGGAAGCTCCCCTCGACGGATATATTGGTATTAAAAATGTAAGGGAGATTTATGCGAATGGCTCTAAGCTTTCATTAGTTGTTCCTTATGCGATGTTTTTGCGGTCGCCTCTCCCTGACCGGTAATTTTTCATTTTTCTGCAAAGTTCCGATGTGGCGGTGCGGGGCCTGAAATTTTACTGCATATAAAGAGTATTTATATCTCGACGGTAGCTAGCAGCTGCACGCTATGACTTATACGAGTATTATTTCGTTTCCCTGTCGTATCGAGGAAATTGAAATTAGGGAAAGTAACTTATAATGAAAAGTAATGGCAGTCGCAGAACATTGCGGCGGTTAACTTTGAATAAGTACAACGTGTTCGCAGTTTTGATTGCGTAAAGTATGGGGATGGATTTATTAAGAGACTCTAATAATAATAATAATAATTTGTATTATTAATAGAAGAGGAATTATTATTACAATTAAAATGGTAAATGGTCAATTTCATTATCGTCATCATCATTATCAGCCTACTCCCGTCCACTGCTGGACATAGGCCTCTCCAATAGAGAGCCACTGAGCTCGATGTCCAGCTCTTCGCATCCAGCCACTGCCATCCACTTTGTAATGGCCGATTTGTAATTGTATAATGCGAGAGTTATTCTAAAAACGAAATATAAATTTAAAATTTTATTTGTATAGTAGAAACGGTCAATGGTCAATTTGTAATCGTGCAACACGTGAGTTAACCTAGTAACGAAATATAATTATTAAATGTTACCCAACTTTGTATTCCCAGAACAGTAATGTTTTTACCGAGAGTATTCTCAAGCACGTTTGTAAACAAGGTTAAACCGTATGCATGTACCACATTATTCCGGCTTGTGATTCCGTATGTAAATTACAACTACAACAAGGGGTCCTATTTTAACCCATAGAGACAAAACACGTCAAATTACACATGAACTTCCCTATTCGAACCTTCGTAACGAGACAAGGGATCTTATTATGTTTGCCACCAAATATCTCCTCTTAAACCTTGGTTTATGTCAGTTTTAAATATTAAGAACAGTCTGAAATTTCCATGAATACAAAATGTACGAGTTTTTGACAAACTGAAGTTTTGCTACGCTTACATTTAATTGGTGCACACGAATCAAAACAAACAAAAATACCTCCTATCCTTTGAATATTTTATTAAAATCATGTACTCTCTGAAATACGCTTAAATTTATGAATGAAAGTCTCGAAATAAAGTTTGATAACGCAAAAAAGACAATATGATATGTCAAAATATTTAATTCTTTTCTATATAAATTCATATTTTATTATAGTAGGTATGCTTGCTCGTTCGTTTCACGTCACATTAAATTATTTCGTCTAAGTAATTCTGAGCGGTTAATTATTGTGCACAAGCTCGGAGGAGAGTTGAGAATGTAATTATTATTAAACTTTACGATTGTATCACTTCACCCCTTTGTATTGCTCTATGAAAATGGAAGGACGTTTTCTAGCTCCATTGCAAACAAATTTGAGCATTGTCGCTTACACAATAAACAAGAAATTCCCAAATCAATGTCTGTACATCCGATGTTTTGTAACAAAGGTATGACATGTGAAGATCCTGAGGGAGCTTCTTACCTTGTTGCGGTACGGGATTCATATTTGAGCTACTGGTTCTGTGTTATTCGTTTTGCAGTTGCGTTAGTGAGTTTTAAAGGTTCTATCACAGATAATTTAATATGTAAAATGGGGGATGTAAAGGCTAGAGTTAACAGTAACACTGCTTGAACGGAAATTAGTGGAAAATTCTTCTGTCACATGTTTGTCAAAATTTAAGCCTTTTGAATCAGGATGAATCATCGTAATAAACAAAAGAATGTGGCAAAAGTGTCTAATTACTATTAATAACATTTGTGCGTATGTTGAATTTTCAAGAAATGTGTAGAATCCGTAAAACAGGGTATCTCTTAAGAAACATTTTAATACTTTATGGTTACTAAATGTCCAAGTAAAGTTTTAGCGGGTACGATAATCCGAAGACGAGGCAAAATCTGTTCATAAGCTCTATAACTAGCATCAGTAAAATCTGATATACACTTATGCTTGACTTGTACTAGTCAAGTTTAAAATTCGTATAAAATCTTGTTATTAATCTTAAATATCGTATAAAACTGAAAAGCTATTTACTTATAATTCATGATAATGATTTGTAATTGACTATTACACTTTTTAGGAACTGCGTCTAGTAATATAAAATATGTAAAGAAAAAAAATTAATATATGGAATTGGAGGAAAGGGAAACGAAAAGTGGTTTATTATAATCATCATATTTATTACTGTACGGTTATGCTATGTCCCTTGTAAAGTAGACAGAAGACACTGCGACAAAATGTCTGTTATTACAGAGTCGCCGTGCTTATTCTACAAACAAAGATTTTTCGGTTTATAATATAATATATATAATTATTTTTATAAATTAAATTCATAATCTAACAGAGCCTGACAGGGCGGTTATGGGGAAACAATAAGTCACGTTCGATATTCAAAGTGGTGTTCGCTAGATGGCGTGCGTGTGGTCGAGTCGCGTGCGCAACGTAACCGGAGCGACACGCGCAAGTAATCCAATATGGCTGCCCGATGTCTCTCGTATATCGGTACATTGCAGAAATGGCATTTTAATATCCATCCGTTAATGTCACTTATTGTTTACTTTGCTCTAAGGTTTAGTGGTACGGAAACCACGTATCCGATGCTAGTGCATACTCTACAAAGGTGACAAGACTTTCGTTTACATTTCCACGCCTCTTACTATAATTCTTGGCATTATTGCGCGCTACTAATAAATATTGGTATGAGTAATTTCTACCAAATCCTAAACTTTACAACCAATAAGGTAAACTATGATAGCATTGCTCATCTTAATAGCAAAACTGAATAGTGTGCATAGCGTGGTTCTGACTCCCAGCGCATTGGAGAGTCGAAGCACGCCCAGCGGCTAACGAGAGCCGAAGCACGCCCAGCGGCTAACGAGCCCCGCAAGATGCGCAGCCGCCGATACACCGACGACGCATTGTTGCTGCCGCGACAGCTTTCGCACCATTGTGCGCGAGGTGTGCCCCACCGATCGCTCGCTGCGATCTCTGTTTGTTTTCTTTAAGACGCTCAAATTGTCTGATTCAGCTAATTTACGATGTAAACATCGACAATGAGTTACTTATTCCAACGGCCGGATTGCCAAGAAAAATATGAAAATATATTCATACATAATGTTATTTATATGTAATATTCGTTTTGAATTTATGAAATTTTTATCGACGTTTTCTTTTGAAATGCAGGAAGATGTACTGTATAGGATTAAGAATATTGATACCGTCGAGTAAAATATATCATAATATATTCTATCATAAATTATGTGTCAACTACCCTTTTAATGTTCTTCTATTGAAAACGGGGCTTTTTAAATGAGAAGGCTATATATAGTATGCCACACTGGCCAATAGCGAATTGGAAGATTAGAGAATCAGCTTCTAACAGAATAAACAAATTGCAAGGGTAGATAAAAAACCTAGAGTAACAGGCGTCAATTGCGATGTACCTACTGATAAGTATGTAATTGTTATCAATACCATTTATAAAATCAATCAAAGCGCGGATATCTGGCGCGGTAATTCGGTTTCGCGCCGCCGTAAAACTGGTGCCATCGTCAGCATTGTAAAAGCTTTCATATCAATTGAATCCATTAGCTGAGCACACAAGTCCTGTCTGTCTATTTGCTCATCAGTTTTTATCATTGGCCAGTCCGTGTTTGTTCGATCGGTCACTTCCATGTTATTGATGGGCCGTTTTCCCACAACGACACCATTGCCAACTGTTATCGCGCATTTCCAAAGCAAATCAACACCTAAGCACCCGTAATAAGGGCTCGCCAATTTGTGGTCAGATTGAAAATGTTTTGTCACATTCGATATTATGCTAGACGAATCGCTGTTTGTATTTGCTTGTGTAATTTTCCTAATGTGTTTCAGATTTAAGCAAATGTTGCCGTTTTATGGCGACAATATCTACAGTCACATTTTGAATAAGGTTTTTGAATCGATTTCCTATAAATTGATTATGGTAAATCCTTTAAAATAATCGCTCAATAAATTACAATTGAAATATTTGACGGGTTACAACATATATTAATTACAAAGGCAGATAAATGATATATATATGACTTATGATCATCCTCATCCTGTCATTTTGTTGTACCTTTAGACTGGATATACAGGTATACGCATACAAATATATATATATGTAATATAGTCGAAAGGAACTAGCTTATGTACGTTAAGATCGGAACTATCACAGTATTATGTTAAAGTTGCTTTAAGTTTTCTCCTGATATGGAAGTGGAATTCTATTTAAAACAGGAACCCATAAAACAGGCTTGTCCTATCTACCTGTGCATGTGCCATTTGTCCATTCGACGGCACTTAGCTTAACAAAAACTGATAGTTGTAAAACAAAAGAGGTTAACAAAACCAAAGTAACAAGACCGGGCCATTTGGTACAGAAATAAACTAAGCGGTAAGAATTAACAGGGATAAAGGATTAAAAGAGTAGCCGATGCAGATTTATGTCACGATGATTGCAATCGGACCGATTCTGCGTGTAACAGGCACTTTATTTATTCCTCCGCGGGAACTGCGTGAACGTTGAACTTAACAACGAAACAGAAAGTAAGTATTCTTTCGATACGAGTATGATTGTCTTAAGCGATTTATGATGCGGCTTTTAATGTACTTTGGATGTTCCCGCCAAAAATATTCATCGTACGCGCGCTTAATGCATGCCATTCAAAATTATTTATCATCACTCAACGGTAAAATAAAATGTATGTTGAATCGGGTGTCGAAGTAAATCGTAAAGGCACTCAAAAGGGCCACAATATGACAGCTATTTCCCATTCATTGCTACTCTATTTACAGGAACGAATCGACTGAGGTTTATCATAGCAAAGTCCTTTCAGACAACCCTTCCCGCGCTTATCTGATAACGCAGTGAATGCGTACACATTTGTCGTCTGCGCGACACTCATTCCACACTGTCTAGTGTAAAAATTGTCAGCGAACATCTAGATAGAGATCTGCCATTTGCGGGTGATAGAGGGGTGATCTGCGTTTGCTTTATGTACACCATCAAACAACGTATCTGCTCACTTCTCTTTGTTATTTCGACTTAACAGTTCTATGGCATATTGTATATGTGTGGCCAGAAGTATTAATTTATATACTATTCTATTATTATAACATCAAAACAGGCTCTTTGTCAAGGTAATCAAGAGTCAGTTATCGCTAACCTGACAACCTGACGAGCTTCTTCTGTTCAAAATAATATTAATTGATGTGTGTGATTAAATGTCATTAGGCCATTAATGTTACTAATAGTGGCTCGGTGTCTGGATTTGTGCTTGGGGTATGGCAATAGGCTCACCACACATTCCATGGCAGGACGTACAATATAACTGATGAAACATGGGAGGAGTATACAACACTCCTCTCGTTACCTTTTCGGGAAAATACAGGCGCCATGTTACGTTTTTAATGTAAAGATTTAAAAATAATAGTATTATGCAGGCGGCGCCAGAAGGCGTACCGATAGCCAGGTAATATAACCAATCTCGAACATAAAAGCGTGGATACATTATATCGAATCGAATGCACCAACTAAAATGCTAGCCGTTCTGCCAGTAACACCTATCAATTCAGCCGAGGCGAACCAGGCAAGTGATTGCTGTAATTTCTATAAAAAGTCAACGGTAAGGTTCACCAGACACATCGATTCGAAAAAAATGTTTCATCAACAATAATTTTATTATCGTAATAACAAAATTACGGGTTGAAAATGTGGAAGTGCGAATTCGAGTCTTAATCCTCAAGCGTTTAGGGATTTTATTCCCTCGGCATTAGGTTATATGTCAGGGGGAGAAATGGTACCTTTGTTGGCCTATAGCATTATTATTTCTCATTTTGTTTTGTTTATTAATACAATTGGCTCGAGGCGCAATATTGATATTCAAGTTTGATGATGACTTGCGCCGCGAGTTTTCTTTCCAACCTCCTCTGTATTTTTATGAGTTTTATATTATAACAATTGCGTTCCCCGAACCTTTTGTTTGAGCGCCAGTGAATTGTATAATACTTAGTGAATAAATTTAAATATTAAAAAAATCATTATAGCTCGCGAGGTAAATATTTA
Source organism: Elbella merops (assembly GCA_018244855.1). NCBI lineage: Eukaryota > Metazoa > Arthropoda > Insecta > Lepidoptera > Hesperiidae > Elbella > Elbella merops. The sequence continues at coordinate 1,844 of DWMG01002253.1, read as the reverse complement.
TTTTTGTACTCAGCACAACAATTTGTTGAACGACCGAGGAATATCTCATTACTTCTAATTTCACGAAGATATTTACGAACACACGATACACGAATACATACGAGTGTCCATAGTTCACACAGCGTTTCTCATGGAGAAAATGGAATGACGTGTATAAATAACTTGCAGAAATATCAATTAAACAATTTTGCTGTCCGAATGGAATCGTGTGTAATGATAGTGGGCCGGGCTATAACTCAGACGCATCTGTTCTAGGGATATTTGCCAAGCACGACATGCGCTTGCGCCGGTGCGCAAAACACAAGTACCCACTCTACTCACTCCTGTCTCAATACTTGCACAGATTCTGCTATAAGCTAGCGAGCTTTGTAAGGGTAGAAAGATTTAGCACTCTGTGATCTCTGCCCACCCCGTGGCCACCTAGCGTAATAAAATGACGTTTCTAACCAATACGATTGAACCAATTTTAATAAACGAGTTCTTGAAAGCCTTGGTTAATTATTCCATTTAAATCAAAACCAAAAATAATTTGTTATATTAGCAGTCTACCTATATAACATTTTGCACTTAACATTAAATAGACTACTTACCGCCTTTTCTAATTGCAATAATTTTACCTCATCACGTGTACGCGATGCAAATGTATCACGCATGGTTATAATGTAGTAGGTAGGAGCCAGGGCGCATGGCTTGCGATAAAAGTACCCACTTGATCCGAGCTGAGAGTTAATCAATGTCGATTCGTTCAGAATCGATTCGCCAGAGATATTAACTAATATCGATTATAGCATTAATCTGTCGGCTTTCCTGCGCGTTGTCTTTCTATAATAAACGATAGTTCCCTGTGTTGATTCTAGATTTTTATTGAATGTGGCACGTATCGCGATTTTAAGGTATTTTTGCACATATTAAATGTTAAAAAAAGTTTATTCAAGATTATTCTATTGTATTTTTTATTTTTGTTACCTCATTTATATCAATACATTTATAAGGGAAGTTATTTATACATTTTTCATAGATTAATCGAGCATTGTTATAAACAATTATTAAAGGTGTTAGCTATCGACTTACCTTTTTCATAGCTGATCTGTCGTTCCTGTTGGCGTGCGTTATCAGCAGCGACCTTAAGCAGGCCTTGGATATTCCGGAGCAGGGTCTCGGTGGAGGAGACCAGGGTGTCGGCGGTGGGGTCTACGGGTACCGAGGGCGGCGAGCTGGTGGGTGCTGGGTAATTCACAGGCGCGGGTGACGTCGACGCTGGGAGGTCTCGGTCGCCATCGCTCAGATCTGCTCCTGCCCGACAGGTACACATTTTAGATTTGATGTATTAAAACTAAAATGGGAAGAGAAATATTTAATTATCAACCCATATCGTTTTACCACTGGTAACGGGTCTCCCCTCAGAATGACAAGGGTTAATATCGTTTGTCTGCGTCTCTAGCTAAGTTGGAAAAATCCCATAGTACCAGGACCCAGGACCCTAGGCCACTCGATGAGCAGTCGCTCTTGCAACCACTCGACCAACGACGCTGTCAGTACCTACCTACAACTGAATTATAGTTTATCGTGAACCTGTTTACAAAAATTATTGATCTTCATATCCTTTCGACACATTTCTATTGCCTCACTTTTTCACCTAATGAAACGTATTTATTTCATAATATGTATTACAATGTTAATATAATAATTATTCATTTATATAATTATTTATGTCCACAAACAAATTTTAAATAAATCAATAAAAATATTATGAATGAATAGATAATTAATTTTCTAATTTAGATTTTCTAGTAGTGGTTCGGAGTCTGGATATGTGCCCGATGCATGGCAATAGGCTCACCACC
>DWMG01002252.1:0-13571 GCA_018244855.1 Elbella merops | reverse complement strand
GGAAGGTGAACCGTGTTCATTACTCAAGTTTCACTTGGATAGAATTTCGTACTAATACGAAAGCTAAGCCGCAATTTAGATGTCGAAATTGACTTAAAGTTTGCCGAAGACCTGACTAGACGAGACGCTTTCCGAACACCGTGAACTGAAATATTTAATGGTACATTATTTTAAGACAAGTTTATATTTGGGTATGTATTAGCTGGATCCAGTAGGTGAATCGAGTAGCTGGTTCTAATTTAACGAAGTGTTATGCTTGGTAAGTAGGGTTGTCCACATTTGTCAATTTTAAGGTCTAGTGCAGCGTCTATTGTTGAATCCGAATGCAATGGCAACCTTATTTTGTGAACAGCTGTCAATCTACAGACGTCAAACACACTTGCGTCAAAGTCACTATTTATTTAATCGTTATGCCATCCAGTGACCGGGTCGGGTTTAGTTTTTTTTAAAAATCGACGAATTTTGCGTACAAAATTCAATATGTACCCATTTACTTTGCAATTTTAAAAAAGAAGGAAAAAAAACGTTTACTTTGCAATTTTTGACATGAACATTTTATGTACCTATTTTATATTTACTTTGAAAATAGTGATTTAAATATGTGAATGTCTTCAATATGGAAGCTTATAGTAAAATAATGGTCTGCAGAGATAATCTTACTTACTGGTATTCTTACTTAATGGTTTAGCTTAAAGACTCCCACTTTGGGCCTGAGAGTTTTCAATATTACATGAATGCATTAATAACGATACACTTGGAATTTACTTAAGTACTGTTAAAATTTACTTATTAATTTATATTGTTTTGTTATATTATTTAATTAAATGTACTTTGTTTTAAATAATAAAGCGTATTTACTTCATTATGTGTTATAGGGTATGTTATATGGGTAACTCAGCATATTGTAAGTAGCTCATAGCTAAAATATCAATCATTTATATGGGCGTAGAGAGTAAAAGAGGGTCATTGGTAGGTACTTTTCAGGGTTAAATCAGATAATACTTTGCTGTATGTTCGCCTCATATACTTGAGACACCGCCTTATTCATACAAGTCCTATAGGAGTATCGGTTTATTTAGGATAGGTACTTGTAAAATCCCTCCGCGAGGTATCTAGCCTTAGCAAGAGAGCGTAAATTTATGAATCCTTACATCGGCTTTGCGGCCGTGGAAGTTGTGCAACTTCAGTATTTGAATTTCGCACAGATGGTCCTACCACAGTTAAAACGATTCTTTATTTGAACTCTGAAATCAATAAAAGCGGCCAGTAAATGCAATTCAAAATGGCCGCCGAACAGCCTGCCGGGCGCTGCGGTTTGTGTACTGAAAATGGCACATAGCCATTAACTGAAGTCCTGGAACTATTTATTTAAATTGGACAAAACTAAATGATCCTTGCACACTATCTTAAACTTATTCAATTATCAAACATATGTATATAATTTCAAGATTATACTTTCATAGACGTAACATCGCTAGAAAATTTTACATCACGTAAGCGAGACAGCTGAATGATGAACTATGAGTGAAAACATCGTTTAAATATCGTATTACAGACAACTAAAATTTATTAGTACGTTCAAAAATAGAATGACATTATGTGAGACAAAATCGTTAGGGTACGATTACCGAAAGCACTTTTTTATCAGCCGATGCTGTATATGTGACAGATAAGACATTTTTGCCTTACAAGGTACTGATACGGCAAAAGTTACATTTTTCTTTGTTCTTCCTTCCATCAGCATGCGACACGCGCTTCCCAAGATGAAAATTCCGTTCATGCACCAAGGTGCAACAATTTATATGAAATTGTAACAGGGTTCTCTGTCCTTGTATAAATTATTCATGAAAAAGATATTGTCGTATGGATGAAGTTCTACCCTCAAGAAGCAAAGTTGTTTTGGAAAGCTCATGTTCTATAAAGCAATCTTAGCAGCGTGGTTTCAGCTGTCATTTAATAGGCAACATAAAATATTATATTTCAGTTTAAATATTTTATCTTTATTGCACAATTTGTCGGATACGTGATGGTTTTTAGCCGGCTTAGCGTATGCGAGCGGACGCGGGGAAACTCGCAACAATATATCTACATTGTTTTAAAAATCTCGGAAGATAGATTATTCTGTTATTCACTATGTGGGAGTTGGCTGCTGCGGATCTGACAACAAAAATATAGTAACATTATACACAGTTCTAGTACTTTATTGCTCCATTTCGTTTATAACAGACTGAAATAAGAATTCATGTGTATCATTAGAAGGGAAATAAACGACCGTTTGAACATTTTGTAATTTTCATTAATATTTTCATAATATTAACATAGCACGTTATGATTCTGCTAAGTCGTGTAAAATAACCAAACTATATGCTACAGAATATATTGGAAATATTGATTTATTTATTTATCATAAACTTACGAGTGGCGTTACAGGCTAAACCTAATTCGCTAACCTAATTATATTCTTATTACTGTCATCAAGATGTATTACATACTACGGTATGGGCGACCTTTAAGAACTCATTTAAAGTGTGCACGCGAATAGGTACGAACTCTGTGAGCGGCGCGTCGCAAGCTGGTGAATGATGGAGGTGGTTGAAGGATAAAACGACTCAATGCTCAATAACGTAGTATTCGAAATACGTTACATTTGTGAAAAAAATAATTCCAATTATATATCTAAAAGTTATAAAAAAGAATTAATTCACTAAATTCTTTAAAATATAGTAATAGGTACTACAAAAAAAAGTAATATACCGCATTGTGTAAAACACAATGAATTGAAATATTCATATTGTATTCCAATTAATTATGTTTCATGTAACACGGCACGAAAATTATTATACATACGTTTTCAATAGATTTCCTTTAGAGTCCACGGAAAGACTTGTTTTCATTATGTCTGTTTGTACCTATTCGTTATATCTCACTGCTAGATTTACAATAATTAAAATGGACGGCTGGAACCGTTCTGCCTCTCATTGGCAAATACGCCTTTTTTCGCCAACTACAAGAGGCCTGCAATAGAAAAGAGCATATAAGCACAAAAAAGAGTTAATAGGCGAATAATAATATGAACAATGACTCTCATTTACTCTTACAGAAAATCTCTCGGATACCGCAAATACTTTATCTTCTGTTGCAGTATAAGCAGATGCTTATTTTGGCATAAATTCGGTGTACTGCTGCCCTATAATGATTTCTAATTCCCATCGCAGTTCGCCAACGCCGAGTTAAACAATTTATTCCAAGAGACACTAGAACAATAGTGATAAAATTGAGCTATCCTCTCCGAGGTGCCCTTTTTCATTTGCAACGTCTCAGTTTGTAGTCTTTGAGGAATGATTTATTTATCTTGGGTGTTCTTACCAGGAATGGCTGGAAGTTGTTCGAAACGGCGGTATGTATAATTTGAAATGTTTCGCTCCACTGCCCGTTTTGTTCTGCGAGTATTTCATTTTTGTGTAATTCTTTTGTATATTTTTTCATTGGAAATTATCTTGAATAAATACAGAAGGCTATTTTAATGTTTTGCAACTTTCTTCATTGTTTTAAATATGGCGACTCTTTTGGTTCAGTGCCCGCTGCGAAATTGGTGCATTGTAGGGCAAATTCTTTGGCTATATTTCGCTTCCAGTCAAATCACGAGGTTATTATCTGTCATATTTTCCAGAAATATAAAATAGATATGCGTACTGAAAGTGCTTACGTTAACTCAATTGTAATCCTCACAACTAATAAAAATCATAGCAAATATCCTCGAGACAGCATAATATCTATGAAGGCATTATGGCGCACACTGATAGAATGACTATACCTATTTAAATCACATTTTGCTTCTCATTTGCGGCATTTGTAAAGAATGTTTTTTAATTAGTTAATTCGTATGTCGATTGTCGATCGAGGGGTACTGGGTTCAATCTTAGGTCGGGTACTATTGGATATTTATAAATTCCAATAGTGACGCGGAGTCTGCAGCTGTGCCCGGTGAAAGGCAATAGGCGCACCACCTATTCCATGGTGGGACGTAGACGTAACTGGTGAAACTTGGGAGTGTAATACAATCCTGTACCTATCCTTCAGGGAATACAGGCGTAATATTCCGTGTTTTAGTATGTTTCGAAATGTTGAAAAACATGGATACAACTTTTAATTGATTGCGACATTGTTGAATAGCTTAAAAGTTCTAAATCTTCTGTCCAGGCTTTCGAAGTTTCAATAATATACATTTCGTTACTCGTGCATCATCGACTTCTCAATTAAAAGATATTCATAATTATGCAATGTTTTTATATTTATCAAGGGGTAAACGATAGTTGTGTGGAAACAACCTTTCTCATTGTGATTTTCTTCATCGTCTATACATATTTTATTGTACAACTACAGACATTCCGTTCTCGTTGCGCGACACGGGCTCGCTTCATTACGCAAGTTATCATTATCCTAAATTATGGCGACTACTTTGTTCACAGTTAACTGCTCTTCCCTATACTTTGTACTAGTTTCGCAAATTGCGAACTAAGGTTTCAAATGGTATGAATAATTCAAATGAACTGTACAAAGCCAAATGAATTGAACAAAGCATTAAGATGATTTTTTTTGTTTCAAGCAGTAAATTTAATCGTAGTAATGTTTGATTTAAATAGTTCCTTTGCGAAAACATTTTTAAAATGTGAAATTTGGTGTTGAGCAAAAACCATCTATCTTGTAGGATAGCTAATCGTCATTGTAGAGTTAGTTGTCCTTTAAGTTAATAGGTTGGTTAATACTAAATATACACTTATTATAAGCAAAAAAGTCAGGTATCAGAGCATTAACCAGGAATCGAATTCGGAACTTGAAACTTGATGCGACTGGCCGAGACAGGTATGCTATATACGAGTACGTCCTCAATATTTGAGTTCAGTCACAAATACTGACTAATGAAATACTAAACTTCAGCCAGTCAGAAATGCTGTCTTTCAAATATTAAACTTAGCCATAAAACTATCGGAAACTTTACGACCAATATTTTTTATTGAAAGTCTATTAAATGTACTTAACGATTTAATTTCTGATTTAAGACAGGTTATAACATATCTGCTGTTCCATGCAGTACAATCAACTATTAAATATACATATGTGTCTTCTACCACCAACCGAATTAAAATTCAGGTTTCAAATAGGATTCTTAGTAGTAAAATGTAGTATTTTCGTCATCGATAATATATTCGCGGCAAACGCTGCTTGAAATATTCGAAATTACTATTGAAAGGCAATAAAACAAATCAATAAAATATTTTATAAATAAAAACGCACAGTTCAAAGGTTTGTGATGTTATAAAGACGTTCCAGCAACGACTAGACTCACTAAAGTGTTTGGGCATGATTTTTTAGCATTTTCCATTCTGCGTTTCAGAGCCACATAATCAAGTAATCATCGTAAGTAATTCAGTCCCAGGTGTGAACACTCGCTTGGACAGCCCCTAATTTTGGTAACAAATGTATTTTATGAGGACTTGTTTATCGCCCGCTGCTCCAACGACCCATAAATTCCTATTCAAATGTGTAAGGGCCACAATTTGGGGCACTTTTAAGAATTATACTGTGAATAATCGGGCAATGTGTTTTCTTTTAACGACTGTAAATAATGTCCCGAAAATAACTTTGTTGAATGTTTGCAAAAGTTAAAACGGTTTTTCTTAACCATGGACAGCGCTGTCTCATGTTTATCTTATCTTTATTTCTACTACTATAAGAATACATTCACGAAATAGCCAACAGTACCGGAGTATCATAAAAGCGTGTTTATTTTAATTAAATACGATTTTCTTGTTATTATATTTTAGACTGGTTTTGCAAATTTCAGATCGGCGACAAGGTAGTATCTATTGAAGTATCTTTGTCTCTTTTTGAAAAGCTTCACAATAGTTATAATAAACCACATAACCAGCTTTCTTCTTGATATATATGTAAGGGAAAATAGACAAATTCGACTGGTTTGTTGATCACCTCGTTATTAACCCAGGTCATAGAGGCAGACGATAGGATTCAAATTCCACCGAACATATATGCATATTTAATTTCTGCGTATAAATTCATCCACGTACTAATTTAGAACATATATAACACAAACAACGCCTGTGTTTGTCAGCTGTCTGTTTATCATAGTACCTACAGAGTCTACTTTATTTGAGATTAGATGGATAGACAAAGTAAGTTCACGAACCACGCCAATATTATTGAGACAGAATAAAAAATTAAATACCCATATCTACAAATATTTCTGAAAATTCACATACAATATTCATAATACGACTGCTCACATGGACTAAACTAGTCACGTGTTATTTATTACGACCAAAACAATTGCAATCCGATACTTATACATGAACAAAAATAAAAACACGCAAGACAAAGTGTAATAAGCGAACAAATGTTGACGGCGGCATAAATATTCCACATGAGCGGTGAAAATAAAAAGACTTTCTCATAACGGTGTCGATATCCATAATTTAAGGGGTTAGGGAGCACGCCACGGAGTACCTCGTTACACGCATTATGCAAAGCTGTACATGCCGGCGTTACAATTCTTTTTTCTCTAAATTATGATATTAATAACGCTACGTACTGACTTTTGACAGTGTTATAGGAGTTTTGGATGTGCGTAAGTGCGTTCCATGACCACAGCGTCTAAGGAGCTGCCTAGAAGTATTTGCAGGTAGGTACATAGATGAGGTATTAATAATGCTACGTACTCACGTGTGACAGTGTTTTAGGAGTTTTGGATGTGCGTAAGTGCGTTCCATGACCACAGCGTCTAAGTAGCTGTCTAGAAGTATTTGCAGGTAGGTACATAAACATGACTCCCTTTAGCTACGGTATCTCCTGCTTGTCGTAAGAGGCGACTTAAAAATGAATCCCTTAATATCTTTCTCTTATCGTGTACTAAATTGAAGATTGGAATCCTTGCATGACAGAAAGTGAGATGTATGTCACTTTCTGGCATAAAAGAGACTGCGTATTTTGAGATCAGAGGGCCGTGTATGATTTATTGAAGATATTATTTTTACAATGGTGGACAACAACGATCACACATTTTTTGTGAATATGTCTACAATATACACACATACACGCACACATATATACATATGTATATATAGTATATGGTGAGACACCCGTCATTCGAGCCGACCCTTTCCTGTGCGTCCTGATTACACACGACGATATTCCATCGGGACTTCTCTGTGTTCTGGGCCCAAATTGATATTAATTTATTTATCTACACGTAAATATTGCTTATTTATATAATATACTGTAACCCGCTTAAGGTTAAACACACGTCTTGTTGGTTTGGGACTCGATTTAACTGTTTTTATAAGTTAATGTAATATTTATTAATAATAAATATCACTCGCCTGTGGGTAGAAGCTTTACGATTAATTGACTTACGCAGTATTTGAAGAATTCATAAGGGTTTAGGTTAGTTTATAGAATATATTAATGTATTATAGTGAAGAGGTAATTTGTATACAAATACCTATGTACTCGTATATTTTCGACATTGAGAGATGGACAAGTAAAGAACCCATTTTCGTTAAGATAATATATATTAGTAGTATTTTTTATTATTACTTATCCCACAATCCCTTCTCCACTAAAAAAAACTGTATCTTTGCTTATACCGCTTGTGTGTTTCTTTATTTATCAATAAAAAAAATCCCGAAAGAACGAGATATTTTTTCCGGGATAAAGTAGCCTATATCACCTTCTGTCCCTTCAACCATATTTATTCAAAATATTACGTCGATTTGTTGGTTCGTAGGGACGTGAACAATGTACAAACTTGTGTAAATAACTATAACAGTATTATAGTACTGCAGTATTTATTAAAACTAGAAAATTATTTATATTATATATTTTTATCCTTCACGATCCTTTTTAACATCTCATTTAATTACTGTATATACATATATATTTAGTATGCCATATTGATATTCGTTCTTTTTTTCTATTTAATGTTTCGTGATTATTTATACACATGATTATATATGTAACGGCTTAACTCACGTACGTTTTTCGGGATAGCCCGACTAGTTTCGGATCTGAACTAGATCCTTCTTCATGAGGTGCCGCCGTTTGTAGCTAGGTCTCGGCGGAGACTAGTCGGACTATCCCGAAAAACTCTATGTCAGTAAGTCAGGGCTCATTTAATTGTGTGTATAAAATCTAGAAAGAAATTGAAAATAAATTTCGATAAAAAAAAACAACCGAAATAATTGAACTCTGAACAATCAGTAAAGTTCTCCACCGACCACTCCTCTCCAACCCTTCGTTTATCCCGCAAAGTGACCCGAAATAGCAACAAAGTTGCGGAAAAACGCAGCTCCGTAAGCGTTAAATACCGCTTTTCCCGCTGAATTTCGCATTAGTACCAGAGAAAGTTTTGTAAGCCTTTTCCAAAAATGGAATGAAACTTTTATGTTCCGACGGAATTATACTTTAATTGTGAAGTTTCATTTACTTTGCAACATCATGATGATCTTTATCAACAACCCTTTTGACATTACCATGTTGAATACGGGTATTTTCTTCGAATGGAAAGCTTTTAGGTTACCACGCTCGCCATTCACAGGTTGGCAGACTAAAATATGTCTTATAGATCTACAAGGCTTGTGTTTCCTTTATTGTTAAGACAAATGATATTTATTCTTGGAAACGCATATAACTTCTGTAGACACTAGTAATGGAATGATAAAATTCTAATCGCTACATTCTGACTGACTTAAATCTCACATACAAAATCTAAGCGTTGCGCCAGAAGTGAAAATTCGGATTATTAACATGACAGAAAAAGTCCTTACCTAAGCCCTCACTTACCTAACCTTACCTTACCTAAGTCCTTACCTAAGCCTTCACTTTAGTTTCTATGTATCTTCTGAATTTCACCAACCTTATAACTTTGCAGAACTAAGCAGATGACAGAGGCTGATATTAACACACACGATGGCTGTCACGTGTGTTCTTTATCGGACTGTAGCCATACTGCAACATGGCCAACTTTATTCTATTTTGTTATTTAAAAGAGTGCTGGGAGTTTTTTTCTCCGGCCTTTTTCTCCCGGTCTACTATAGCCTGAGGGGCGCAAGAAGCCTAAGTATAAGTATATGTATTAAACTTAAACATGACCTTCATTGAGTGTATGTATATACCTTATAATGAATAAAATAATTTAAATTTGAATTTGAATATACATATTATGTATTTTGTATTAATTTCGAACGGTTTGAAATTTCCTTGCGCGGTCTCACCTGAAAAGACTCCTAGAGGAACTCAAAGAGCTTGTCTTTTTCTTGACTTTTCATCCGTTCCTTTGACAATTTTTTAGTTTTTTTTTATTCTCCTACATGTATCAAGTGAAGGATTAGGCAGAGGAGCGTAGTACACATCCAGGACCAAACTGTGAAATTCTACGTCCCATGTTAGAATAGAGGGTGGGCCCATTTCCATATTCCAGGCACTTCCGAGCTACTACTCGAGTAGTATCTGACCGAGTATTGAACCCAGGATATCTCGACCAGCAGCCGCGCTTGCAACCACTCGACTAACGAGACAGTCATGTCAGGTCTGTTTTTAATATCAATATTATCGTTAATAGGTTCAGTGAGCGTACTAGTCACTGTCGTGCGGACTCCGTACGTCGATAGACATGTCAAATATACGGTCACATGTTGGTGACAGAGAGGGTCCATTGTTTGATTACTGGTGTGCAGCAGTCACACGTAGGGATCTAATGTCAAATGTTTTTTCTTTCTTCATAAGTTGAATATTATCAAGCTTTTGTTGTTGGCAAGCACGATGGGGGCGGTTGTAATTTTATATATACACAATCCCTTAGCGATATTAAAACAATTATATGATAAACATGTGCCAGTAAATGTATGTTTAATTGTTCATTTCCATTCGAATTTATTCATTCATAAATGTAGGTGCCAGTGGGGCGCACGGGACCCCTGATCCCCTACAGTTCATATATACTGTACACGATACAAAGTTTCAAGTCAAGGTTCTGTTTGAAATCGGTCTAACATGTGTCATTATGTATCAAAACGAAGTATACCGAATGATTCAGTAGGTCTGCAAACCACAACATTATATCTGGATGACAAGTAATGAAGTCCATTTAATTAGCTGTATAATATAGTGTAAAATATAACATAAAACCGACACCAAATAAATTATAATACCATCACATCTGTGTTTTCCCGAAGGGGTAGGTAGGTACAAGTGTAGTACTTGTACGTTTCGTCAGATGTTATACGTCCTATGGAATTAGGGGTGAGTCTGTTGCCATAGACCGAACACAAATCCAGGCTCCGTGCTACTGCTACTACTTATTTTTCTTATTTATTTTATATAATTATTTAGGTACACCTCTGCTCCGCATCCGATTACTGCTGCTGTTGACTCCCAATCAAATATTGTCTGGTAGAGATTGCTTGTTAGCGATAAGACCTGTGAGGGGCTGAAGATCGAGCTCAGTGGCATGCTATTGGAGAGGCCTATGTCCAGCAGTGGACGATGACGAGCTGATTATGATGATGATGATAAGACCGCTCTTTGTGTGCCTTCTGATATTTGTATTCTGTTTTGTAACTTTTTAGTGAACAATAAACGATAATTGTATTGTATTGTACCACTGGGAGTGTCTAGTAAGACCTACCTATTATCATCATCGGTCTCTAAATACAAGCCGGCACTTGTAAAACATATGCATATATTAGTTTGCACGTTTAACCGTTCGTATGTTTACCGTGACGTCACTTCTGGCCGTGTGATACTAAAAACACTGTTTGTAATTTCCCTTCAATTTCTTAATGTTCACTTTATCCCGATGTCATCTGTCAACTCGCACTTAGCAGTATGGCAGATTATTGCTTAAATTGTTTTCAAACCCACAGGAATAGGAGAGGTGGAATAACATCTGGGTTGATGATGTGAATATAGCGATTGTGTCACAAAAACCGCTGTTACATTAACACTGTTATACATACAGACACAAATATGTGTCTACTGCCTTTCAATTTTAATGTCTTGCCTTCAAAACAATGCAATATCGCTTCCAACTCATACCTACTTACTAATTACGCGCGAGGCCAACATTATCGGAGCAAGCGAGACAGCGCGAATTGTTCACGTAGGTGTCGGCTTTCGGAAACTATAGGTTTTATATATGCGTATGGTAATACCAGATGTCAGTATGTGGATCGATACCATACCGTATTACAGTATATACTGTTGTGACAGTAGGTATATGTCTATAAGAATTTTTAAGCAACATTTCCTTACATCATGTCGTATATTGATTTTGTGTCGCTAATTCTGAGGTTACAGGAGTAATGGAGTTGCACTTATAAATGTTTACCGTCCGTTGTGAAATTAATACTAAGATACTACCATTAGCAAAAACTTCCAGATATCATGAATGGCGATTTACAGTTGCTTTATTATGGGACAATTTATATTTGAAGGATAATGTTTATATCGGTATATATAGGTATGAAAAACTGATATGGCATTTATAAATTCTATTTTGTATCTGTTCATAAATATCTATGAATATTGTAATAAATATATAGTTTCAATGTACGCGTAGCAATAGACATAAATGCAGTCTATCAATAATTAATACATTGCATCGATGCGCTTGCGTCATTGACTGTGTCAGGTACGATCGCGTTCGGAACAATGACTGAGACGGTACTGTCGTGTGCACAATTATAATAACTATGTCTCATTTCATACAATTATCTTTTTAAACGCGACTGTGTGCACGATTGTACGTTATGACTCTAAAATGCATTTATTTCTCACGTTTTAAGAAGCAGTAGGTATTTGGTTTGATGTATAAAATTAAAAATCTCTCTGTGTTACATACATGGCTGGCAGTGGTTGGATGCGAAGAGCTGAAGAACGAGCTCAGTGGCGTGCTATTGGAGAGGCCTATGTCCAGCAGTGGACGGGAGTAGGCTGATAATGATGATGAAAATGATGATGTTACTTAGATGGATTCGTATGTCACAAGGTATATCATTAACCCTATTATCGATCCACGGTTGGTTTCGAGTCTCCTCTCAGATTGGGAAGGGTTAAGGCTTTAGTCTGCCATGCTGACCATTAAGGGTTGGAAGATTTCTTGTGCCTTAGAAAACATTATTGACAATTCTGAATTTATGACATTATGAATTTATTGGACCCACTGTTGAACAAATATCCATCATTCTCTACGTTCTTCAATGCTGATTAGCTGCGATTCGGCCTCGTGACCAGTCTGTGTGCCGCATGTTTCAGACCGCCTTTAAAACCTCTGACTGGTTATAACAATTGTCGCCTAACGATAAGAACGTATTATGCATACATGTATGTAAACATTTATGGGTTCGTACGTTCTCTATTAGTACATTCATTCATTTGTTAGTAAGGTTTACTGCTGAGCTGGGGGTCGTGGGATCGATTCCCATCACTCCCAGCACTCATTAAATTTTTTTCGAGTGTACACGTCTAAAGTATATAACATGTATCCATGTGTATGTTTTTCAGTTGCATGGTATGGAAAACTTAGGTTCTTCATAATCAGATAACTGATGGCCGCGTGTTGAGATATTTATGATTTAATGATTCATATCTCATCTCTTGTTAATGAACAATAAATATGACTAGGACTAAACGGTGCACAATGCGCCCACGAAGCGCGCGGCGCCGCGGCCCGCTGACGCAACACCGCACTTGTGCAAACACGGCGACTACACGATAAGTCAGGGGTTCCCAACACACGGCCTACGGACACGGATGTCAGGGGAGCCCAACACACAGCCCCTTCTGTTTGGATATATCGACACACCGTTATATTAAACAAAATAGGCCGTGTATTGGGTGGCTCTTGTTACCTTCGCTTATCTACCGCTACCTTGCAAAACTCTATTTGTAGGTGTGCGAAGGTTCGAGCTATTTCGTATTATGAAGTTCGTTAGTAGCGATGATTGGTTTTTGTTTTGTTATGGTCTATCTTTTTACCAATGAATTTTGTGATTACTATTAAATTATGGTAACTTTTTCAATATAAAGATTTTTTTTTGGTTTGGTGCAGTATATAGTGCAGTTTCATAGCTAAACCGTGGTAGTTCAGTGGAAAATTTGTATATAATATTTACTATGTAACAATGTATATTTTATGGGTGTAGATTACACTTCAAGCGAAACACATTTTGTGTTCACTATCTAATACCTATTTTCTTATTGTTATCTTATTCACTAATAATAAATGTGTAGTTTTATTATATTAATATTATTTAAAATATATAGACTGCTTCGTTGGTCGTGTTGGTTGCAAGTGCGACTGCCGATCGGAAGGTCCCGGGTTCGACCCGGGTCGAACACTACAAAATTTTCTAATTTAGCTTTTCTAGTCGTGGTTCGGAGTCTGGATATGTGCACCATGCATGGCAATAGGCTCACCAACTATTCCATAGTGGGACGTAAACGTAACCGGTGAAACGTGGGAGTGCTCTGCATTCCTCTGCCTACCTCTTCGGGGA
>DWMG01002251.1:0-13572 GCA_018244855.1 Elbella merops | reverse complement strand
GACATTTATTAAATACCCTTTAATTCTCATGAACTGTTCTTTCTCCTTAGGCAGTAGAAAATTTAGCTGGTATTACTATGAAGGAACCGGTATTTGTAGATACTGCTGAAGGTAAAGTGGTTGTAGCAGATTCTCTAAAATCTAAAGCAGATGAGAATAAAATAAATAAAGAAAAAGTAGTAAGTCACTTTCTACAGGAAGTGAAAGAAGTCACTAATGATAAAAAACCTGCACCAGAACCAGAAAGTAGCAATGAAAAACATTACCTTGATTGTGACAAAGATTTGTCAAGAAGAGGTTTGTATAAATATTTCAATTTTATAAGTATTTGTACTGCGTAATAATGTTGATGCATTTTAGAAGAACATTTTAGAAGACAAAAACACGCCGTTTGTTTGTTTACTTTCACATCAAATACCCCTAAAAATGAATTAGTTGAAATTTGGAAATAAAATATCCATATCAAATCTTAATAAAATATGGCGTGATAGGCTCAATAGTAATTAATGGGAAAAACTTACATATGTGTACAATTACATATGTGTACAATTCAGTACATTTAGTTCAAATGAAAGTATCTAATATTTGGTAAGTTAACTACGACATTATATTTAACAGGTTTGAAAGCTTTCAATGGTTCCATTCATGCAGACTTGTTTCATATCAATACTGACAAAATTCTTAACAACGATAAAAAAATCAAGAAGCAAACAATGAAACAAAATCAATCAAATAAAAACGATAGTGACAGTGACTCAGATTATGAATATTTCAAAGTACAAAAGGAATTAGAGTTGAACAAAGGGGATGTGACAAAAGAAGGAAATAAAACAACTGTAGTTCAATTAGACACTGACAATATTTTTACGGACGCAGTGAAAACTGCCATTAAAGAAGATGAGTTAGTATTGCCAGCAACAGTTAATCAGACTTTCCTTGTGGTTCCAATGAAATTAAGATTAGTCACTTTATGCTCTCTAATAGTAGAGCACTGTGTTTTAAACAAAAAAGGAGGGAAAATGATCGTATTTATGGCCACATTGGAAATGGTCGACTATCACGCAGAACTGTTAGAAACTGTGCTGACTGGTAAGGAGGATCAGAAGAAAGACCCATCAAAGAAGTTCAAAAGTAAAAAGAAAAAAGATAATGGCGAGGTATAGTTAATTAATTTCTTAAAGACAATATTTATACTACGCTAAATCGGAACTATATAAAGACAACGTAAACATGCCTGTAATCCCGGAAGGGGTAGGCAGAGGAGATACTCATATGTTTCACCACTTATGTATACGCCCCATGGAATAGGTGGTGAGCCTATTGCAATGCACCAGGCACAGATCCAGAGTCACTGCTACATATTCTAAATTAGAACCAATAGTATCCGACTCGGGATTTGAATCCAAGAACTTTACGACTTATAAATTTATTTATTTCTTGTTATAAATTTATCATATAAGAATGATAAATGTGACTGATAATTATACATCAAGTGCATGTCTTGTTAGGATAATTTAAAATATTAGCATTTTTATGGTGTCCACGATACTGTATTGTGTTCGTATTAATTAATATTACGAAATTTAAGGATGATAACGAATCATCAGAAGAATCCGCATATGAAATGGACTATGGCGTGCAAGAGGAAGGAAGCTTAGTACCAGTAGATGTCGATGTGTTCAGTCTCCACGGTTCCATGCCCCATGAGAGGAGAATGGAAGTATTCAAACAGTTCAGGCAGGTGAAGCGTGGATTGCTTATATGTACGGTAAGCAGAAAAAATAAATGTTGTAATTTATACACGTATTTTGTCAACAACTGGCAACATTATTCAATTACCGTTGACATGTTTTGTTAAATCTTGGATAACTATAATTATTTTTTTCAATTTATCACTTGCAGTTTTTTGCTTGTAGGGAAATAAAATAAAATTTTAAAAACATTATAGGATATGATACATTTGTGTTATAATAACCTCTTTTCACCGCTCAAGTTGTTCGATGTTTGTTTTTTGGGTTTGTGGAATTTTTCACTTCGCTAGCTCTTTTCGCATGATACTTTTTACGCGGCTCTTAAGAGGCCGTATCAAAGTTGTCGATGCAGGTGTGCCTCGCTTGTTCTAGTTGTTTTGGCATGGATTTTGTTCTTATTACATTTCCTTATATGATTTTTGATTCGAGTTGATTTTCGTTTATATATAAGAACGAGAAACATTACAGTGTCACGATTTAGCGTCGTTTCAAATAGACCGGCTCGAAGTGCACAGCAGATATTGATCGTATTTAAAGTAAAACTATACCCGATTTGATTAAAGTACCTATATTTTTACATTTAGATTGTTCTGTGAAGGCGCTCGAGCAAACATTTGAAATGTAAAACAGACTTTATTGAAATGGTTTAATGTTCTATTTCAAATGCGATCAGAACCTGTTCTCCTATCCCAGCCGGTCTATTTGAGGGGACCCTTAGGGTAAATTTTAAATAGAAAAAAAAAGTCCTACAAGTGATCTGAAACCTTTATTTCACATGATTGAATATAAGTTTTTCAACTGTTTATAAGATGAGCACGCCGTGAACATGTTTCTTGTAGCGCAGATAATCATCTCATAATAGCGAGTAGTCCAATCTTGCGCTCAGCGGGGCCCCGCTACCGCTCAAATCGAAGCCTTTACCCGCGACAAAGCTCCTGTTCTACACATATTTCTAGCCAATTATTTTACTATTTTTTATACGAATTTACCTATTTAACTTTTATTCATGTAATAGAATCGAATTTGTTATAAATCTAAGTGGATTTAAAAAATGTAATTTGCAAGTTTCTGATTGGGTGAATAAAAAATAATCTGATTGGTCATCTGACGACATGTTACTCGTAGTATTGGATTTCTCCCGGTAAAAATCAACAATAAATAGGACCGTATTACTGAATATAAATTATATAGATAAATATATTATAACAATGTGTTCAGTCACTGGAGCATTACTATAGAAATAGCTAAATTATCTATTGCTATAATACATATTATAGCAACGATCTCAATAATAAAACATTGGTCGCAGGACGTAGCTGCTAGAGGACTGGATGTGCCTCGCGTAGATCTCGTCCTGCAATATTGTGCCCCCGCCTCTGTTACGGATTATGTTCACAGGTGAGCTAACTAATAATAATAACCGTTATTTATATAATAACAAATACTCTACACTCATGCACATATACACGTGAATAAATACAATACACTCATACACATACGTACGGATGAATACAATACACTCATAATCACATTACAGTAATGTGCGTTGGTGTAAGCGATAGACGATTTGTTATTAATATTTATAATTATTAATTAATCGTATGGTTCCTTGTGTGTGAAGGTGCAGCGACTGATAAATCAATTTTATTAAGGGATTATGTCTGTATTAAAACACTTTTACTATTTAGATTTTCACTAAAACGTAAATCTGACACTCTTTAGTAACTTTTCCAGTTATTTTTAACTTTATCGTGTCGATAAAAGTTAGAAATATACCTTTATTTACGTTTAATTTAATCTTATATGTTTTACATTTTACCAATACGTTTTTGTACCAATTGTTCCGACTTTCATTTACGTTGATCTGCTTTGCGATTTCAAGTATTTGTTGTTTACACAGGGTAGGTAGGACGGGTCGCGCGGCGCAGGTGGGTGCCGCGGTGCTCTTCCTGCTGCCGAGCGAGGCCGAGTTTGTACGACATTTAGAACAGAAACGAATCAGGTGAAACTACTGAGTGAACAACTAGCTTTTTAATTGCTTTAGCAGATAATGCATCCCTTAGTTATACTGTTGTTTTTAGGTAATATACGCTTGTATTGTGAGGATTTTTTTTTTAATTAAATTTTTTTTGGGCTTATTCTGTTCATATATAATACAGTTTTTTAAATCTGATGTATTTTTTTCTTAAATTGTTTTCGGAATTTGCAAATTAAAATGACAACCACAGATACTAAATTTGTTAATAAAGCCAATAATATATGAATAAAATTTAATTTCCAGTATGGATTTTGAACTTCAAATATATATAAAATTTTGAAGCCGTAATATCGGAGTGAAGTTTATTTTTTTATTTATTAAGTATAACAAGATGTAGGTACTCGTACGTACATTTCCATTAAAATATTTCAAACATATTGCTGAAATCTAAATATTGTATCATATACAATTTTATGTAAAATTAGTTTTATACAAGTTATTAGGATTTTAATGAGAAAATCCCAACGGTAGGTTACGTCAATCGGACGAGACGAAAGCATTGGAGCCGCTACGGAGCGTGATGCCGTCCGCGGCCACGGTGCAGCGCGCGGCGATCGGGGTTCAAGCCCGGCTCGAGCACGTCGCGCACAGTTCTAGGGACTGGCTCGCGAAGGCCAGCAGAGGTATTTGAAGTGTTGTAGCATGTAAGACACTACCGTTGGAGTTAATTTTGAGTTTTAAATAAACAGAAGAAATCGTGTCGTTTCACGTTTGGATAGTGTATGATTATATACGATATATTGACAATTTATTCATCATCATTATCATCACATTAACCTTTACCGATCCACTGCTGGACATAGGCCTTTCCCGAGGTGTGCCATAACACATGATCCTCCGCAGCTCTCATTCAGCCGTTACCACCTGTCCGTTTAAGATTGACAATTTCTTACGAGCTGTTAATTATACAGATTAATCTATCTTCCTATTTTTCCAGCTTACACATCATGGGTGAGATTCTACTCGGGGTACCCTCGCGACGTCCGCATGTGGCTGGACGCGCGGCAACTGCACCTCGGTCACGCAGCCAAGGCCTTCGCCCTCAGGGACACCCCCGGCGCTCTGGCTAAGCGGGCCAAATCCGACCCCAAACTAAAAAAAGATAAGCCAATGAACAGGTTAACGTTGCGAGAGGAAGATGAGAAGAAACGGCCCGGGTAAGTGTTTGACTGTGTTATGATTATTTATGAAATATTCTATAGTCAGAAGGCAATACTTAAGAAGGCAATACAATATTTAAGACATTTAAGTCTTAAATTTTGTTATAATTTATGAATTCGTAAATTTTTTTAACAATTGTAAGTTAAATTAGTTTAATCTTTCAATGTCTTGAGAAAGATAAAAAGCTTAGAAAGGAGTATAAACTATTAAGTTTTAATTTAATTTTGTAGTAAGTCTGAAATTTTGGTTTAAGCTAGTTTATTTTGTTTATGACAGATTTCCTAAAGTAAAGATTGGGGCGTTTAGTGGGAGAATACTGAACAAACAGAGCTCCATGCACACCGCGAGCGAGTTTGACAGCGGACTACCTCCAGTAGACACCTACAACAGAAACATGAGAAACAAAAATAAAAAAACTAAATGAGAATAAATGTTTCGTGCAATTTTATATGAAGTTTCATTAATTAAAGACAATATATTCACAAGCGTATTATGAATGACTACTTATCTCAAGAAAGATGGATTGCGTCCAAATATTCTAGCCGTTCGACGAATTGAGATAATGGAGGCACAACCGATGGCTACCGTTTTCAAATTTCTGACTCACGAGTGCCTCGAATGAAAAATGACTTTAAACCATTACCGTGGCCCGTCCGGCCTTTTGATATTTAAATTTTTTTCAAGCGGCCATCATTACGACGGGATGATTTGCGAATTCTGCCCCAGCTCGCGGTTTTTGTGAGGCTGAACGACTTTTTTGTCGCTCTCATTTACGATGTTTTTATTACTGCATAATGACAAATTAAAAGAGTATTGTGAAGCGCTTTCATGCTGTAATCTCCAAGCTTTTCAAGGTTGAAGAGTGTTTCTCCTCGGTGACATTTTTCAATGACTTAATCGTGACGGATAATATTTTTCTATGTGGGATATAATAATAAATGCTGAATAATTTATAAAATTAGTACAGTTATTTACACATATATCATTTCATTAGCCGTTTATTTTACAAGCCACAACAATATACTTAAAAAAATTGTCTAGCGCAATCATTCATAACCTCACTTTTTAAACGTCAAAAGCATTATTTCAAAACGCAAGTTTTTCCCAACGTCATACGCGTTCCAATAAACGATACTCTCATCTGGTAGCTGTAGCGGTTATTGTTAACAGTTTATACATAACAAGTTTGTAACAATGGAACGTTTGTTTTTGTGTGTTAAGCATAGTTATGTGGCGTGGCTTCGCGCATCATTACCCGCCCACATTTGCATGCCGTTCGGCGCCAAACCACGTGAAAAGGGCTATTCATTACCATCAGCTATACTGAACTGTTCTGTCAGATATCGACTATACATATGTAAGGATGTCGTCACGTTATTTAAATTTTATTAACGCCTCGCTAGCGTTGCGCTAAATAAAATAATAGTTATGCTAATGGACTTGGTCGGTAAAGAGAATGGTTTTATACATTTTTTGCATAGTTAGCTGACTCGTCGTTTTCTAACTATACCAATAAGATTCGACTGATGAGACAATTAAATATGGAGACGATTAAGACAAGTAATTGTTTAAGGCTAGGAAGATGGATGAAGCGCTCAATTACTTTTACATTTAGTTACTTGTTGAATCTTTCCAACAAAGAATATATAGGTATCTAATAAGAAAATAAGTCATATTATTTTAAATCTTTTATTCCGGGCATGGATATTTAGTCGTTTAAACCTATCACCCAAATCTAAGAACACCGATAGGTAGGTACGATTGTATGTACCTGCTATTGACTCGTCCACCGTTAACACTTGATCGTAGGGCGTAGGTCGTAAACAATTAAACTGGATTTTTTTGATGTAGACACTCCAATAAATAATTAAATCCAATATTCAGCAGACGGAAATAAATCTCGAAACCCTATGGCCGTTGGACCAAATATTGCGAAAAGAGAAAATCATACTTATCTAAGATAAAAAATCTTCATTATATTTTTGCTTCATGTACCCAGTGTTGCTGTTTAAAAAACAACCAAATTCCAACATTGTTGCAATAAGATTCACTTCTTATTACGCACACTTTACTTACTACTTTTTATTAACACTGTTAATAGAGGAAATAGCAATAACTCTAGCCATAATTCGCTATCAGACGAGCTGGTGCGTGGCTAGCTTGATGGATGTACGAGGAAATGTATCAGATTAAATGAATTTATGCTAAAATAGTAGCTACTTTCACGGCGAAGAATTCCTTTGAAAGAGTCGGCGAATCAATTCGGTAGTACAATGAGTGCGTGCTTGGTGGCCTCGCGTCTTGGGCTGTCGACGTCTCATCTGCCACTGTGTTTACCTATGCACGCTGCACCTCTCAGATGAAGAACTTATCCAGAAGTTCCCGTCTAGACTTTTTTTTTATTTGAGGGATTATATCATATTTATAAAATAAAGTACGACATAATTTTATATTACTCAGTATCAGGTATATCATATTGATATATTGAAATGATCAATACATCAATATACATACATAGGTATTTGCGATGTAAGCATAATTTACGATTATGTCAATTTCTATTAAAAAATTTAGGTCAATATTCACTATTTCCGAAGATGGCTGCCATCGACAAAAATGAAAACATCTTTTCGACACATAAAAGTTTATCAAGTGAAGTTAATTAAGAAGCAATTGTCGCAGGATAATGGCAACACACATGAAGCGTGTAACTCGTCTGTGAGAGCGCGCTAGCAGTTGGTCTATGCGTTGGGCGGCGGAATCAAATGCGCCTCGTCATGACCCACCGAATTATGGGCACAAAGCGCCGTTGATACCGAATATTCCATATAAATATTGAGCTAA
The DNA here is from genome assembly GCA_018244855.1 of Elbella merops. NCBI lineage: Eukaryota > Metazoa > Arthropoda > Insecta > Lepidoptera > Hesperiidae > Elbella > Elbella merops. Next base: position 5,778 of record DWMG01002251.1, on the reverse strand, counting down.
TCGCCCTTTCAATGAAGCGGCCCGCTTTTTATTAATAATTGATCGCAGAGCGGCGAGTCATGCGCCGTATTGTGAGGAGAACACATTTTTTTGCTGTGGCCCGACTCATTAATGAGTGTTCGCTGTCGAGCCTCCGCACATGACGGTGTGGCCTGGAGGGCGGGCGCATAAACCTCGTCCGAAACTAATTTTCGATGAACTCAGGATGCGACGCAAACAGCTCGGAACTAATTTATGTTTGGGTTCCCAATAATCTATTAATAATTTTAGGTACTGAACACACATACCCCCCAATTCTCAATGTTTGGTTAAAATACATAGTTATTTATAGTAAGATATATATAGATAAGTGGTGGTAATAAGATAACGTTATTGCAAATGTGAAAACATTATTATGTTTAGGAAATAAATATATTTTCGTTAAATGCTGATTATAATGCCGCGCTGGCATAATGCAATAAGTATTTCAAACAACTTAGCAAGCTAAACATTGGTGGTGAGAAAATTTTCACTAGTATTTCTTAATACATACCAAATCAATCAGCTGTCATGGCTGTAATACAAAGGTTTCTTATTTGCAAAGGCCTTAAATATAGAATAGGAATAGAAGTAGGTATATTCTTACCCAGCAATTGCATTAAAAATAAGAATAGAGGGTTTTAAAAATAAAATAGGAGGAGGAATATATTCTCACCAAGCAATTGGACAAAAATATTGCAAAAAACGTTAACTTCATTATAAACCGGAAACGTACTGGTTGAAAAGAATGATCATTTGGCACTCTCATCGAGTTAGTGCATTTAGTTCCGTTTATTATTCCATTTATCTAATTAAACATTCTCACACGTTTCGTGAAACAATAACTTTTAAGTTTAAGTAAGTATTACGAGTGCAACGCTTACACTCAGGTTAACAGTATAACAGCGCCGTGAGAAGTCGGTTAAAAGCTTCAGTTAACAACAATTGCTGGCGAAATGAGGATAATATATATGTTTAAGTATATTTTACTATACATGTATTAGGTTTTTTAATTGAATCATATAATGTACGTTATAATGCCATATCATATATATTGTATGAATTTATACCGTAATCCTAAAGAAAATGATATATAATTTTGGGGGTGTACTACGCTCCTCTGCCTACCCCTTCGGGGATTACAGACGTGATGTTAGGTTTTTTTTTGTGTTATTTTGCAATAAAGTATGTTGCGTTTATTTATCAACACATATTAATCAAACATTTTGTAATATGGGATTCATTAGAGGGATTGCTTGGATCCAACTCTGGACTGAGACAGGTTGATAATGATATGAGTATTTCGTTCAAACAAGCAGTTTTACCTTCACATGTAACAATGCTTTGGCTGAATGTAATGGAAGATTGTTAGATAAACAATCAGTGTAGGTAATAGGCACTATGTTGACCCTATAATTTACAGAAATAAAAGTCCTGGCGTAGTGCACAATGCGTGGTCACCACAGCAAAAGCGCGGTGTCATTGTTCGCGAGTTGCCATCTGATTATCGTTATTGTTTGAAGCGGGAAACAGCTAACATTCACTCCATTTAATATAATTGAGCGAACGAGGTACCTTATCAATTATAATTATCTTGCCGCTCTTTTTAGTAAACATTAAAAATTAAAATTGTATTACGAAACAATGCTTTAATTACAGGCCGCTGTGCTAGTGCTAGGATTTAGGTGGGAGTGGTGAGTGGTGGTCAGATGTGAGACCGAGCTTACTTTAAGAGATTTGTCTACGGATTATTATATAAGATAATTATTAGGAGTATTTTCAGTAACAACAAGATATTCATACATACCTAGGTGTATTTTTTCACAGGCATAGGAAAAAAATCGTGTTCTCTACGACTATTTAATAAAGATCTTCCGTCCTCTCAACATTTATCAAAATCATCATACATTCTCAAATTACAATGCTAGTAAAAGTAGGTACTCTCGATTTGGCATTCTTTTAGGACGTCTCCGATGTGATAGGTCTCCGGTTTGAACTACATAAACCTACACTTACCTCATTCGCCTCAACTATTAATAGTCAGTTCTGTTATTCTAATGCCATTCATCTTTTCACCTACCCAAAATATTTACGTATCTAATCCTCAAATCGTCTATGTAGGAAGTAGTTTAATCTATAAATATAATCGTCATAGATTTCGGTCGATCAAGTTCTGCAGACGACGAACATCATCAGACTTGTAGATATCGCATATATAATGTACTAGCAAATCGACAACGCTAAACGCATTGTTTTTCAAGCGCCTCCAACCTGCCAGCGCCGCGACGTAATGATGCGGAGAGCCATTCGATACTTCAGATTGAAAAACTAGATACAATCGACCGATTACTCTGTACAACACTGAATAATAGCAAGAAACAACCGTTTTACAAGAAATAATCATAGTGTAGATAGCAAAAACACAAGCTATTAATGGTGTACGAGGTATGGTTGCTTACTATTCATGAGCGAATTAACGGCGGGCTCCCATACAAACGAACATTAAACTTTACGGGAAGCACTATTAAGTAGCTTAAGAAAATGACATTCGCTTTAATGGCAGTGTAGCACCGTGTTTAATGGAGACGTTTTAAATTAAATGACAGATAAGGAAGGCGAACACGGTTATACATAATGTATACAGTTCTTTGACAGAATTGAACTGAGCGGGTACATGACTACGTATAGCCTATTATGCACATGTATATTGGACATAAATTTGTTTATTTTCGTTTCAAGTTTTTCATTTTAGGTGGAAAATACATGTTTTGTGAGAAATAACTTGCTTGCCTTTTTGGTCGAGTGGTTGTAAGGGCGATAGCTAATCGAAGGGTATTTATTAGATTTGATTCCCGGGTCTGATACTATCAGATTTTTCGCGCTAGAATTTGATTTTAGTAGCTCAGAATCTGGATTTGAGCCCAGAATGCGGCAATAGGCTCACCCTCTTATTAATGGTGGGACATAGAACTGAAGAGTTGAATAGTGGGATTATACTCCTCTGCCTAACCTGTGGGGAATACAGGCGTTAAGAAAGAAAAGAAACAAACGATTCTTAATACTGAACCAAACAAAAATATGTTTTAAAGGTCAGCTTATAATAGATAGTGAAAATTGATACTTAAACGCACAAGAAAATATAGTACCTACTGACTTTATTAACTGCGATATGTCCATTATTATTATCATGATCACCTCTATTTCTTTCTCTATTGAACAAGTCCCAGACTGAGAAGCGTTACCATAGTTTACCACGCTGTCAAAGTGCGTGTGGGCATACACTCAAACGCCTTGATGAAAATTATGGATAGTTCTAAAATGTGTAACTTTCCTCATGATACCTTACCCCATCATTATAAGAAGTAATATTTAATTTTATAACTGCGATTCGTTAGTCTTGAATTTGGTTTATATACGAGTTTATGTTATGACTACGGGGAAATGGCTCTCTATGACCGACAAATCCAACTAGCTGTTAATGTTGACGTATTTCATTTGCAGGTAAACACGCAAGTTATCGATTTCTTTAGCACTCTGTACTGATAAAAGTTCTACTGCGATACTAGGACAATTATTGTATTCTAAGCTTTCCACAATATATGTAGGTTCTTGAGGATATCTAACGCTTGCTACCTAACAGGCAATTACTGCGAAACGGCTGTTTTCTAAAACACTGAAAATGTTATAAAAGTTTTACTCACGGTCACACATAGGTATAACTTCTATAAGGTACTTATGGCATGTTTAAGTTGAAATATTTTTATGTAAACGGCAATATGTATTAAGCCGATATGAGGAAACGATTTCAACCTAATATTATAATGTGCTCACGTTTATTTGAGAATAAATAAAAGTATATAGATACCTATATGGATAACCATAATAATGGACTATGGACATGGACTAATAAAAGTCATAACAAATAAAAAATGGCATATAAAACGTAATTGGTGAAAGTGCGAGTAGGTAATCTCGTCTACCTTATCGTGGAAATATAGGCGTGATGTTGGGTGATGTTAATAATCTCATTACCTTGTTCCAAGTTTGTAAATATAAGAATGAATAGGTCCTTATATTGTACGGATAAAATGAACTTTCTCCGAAAGATTAAAGTTTTGAAATGTATGTATGTATGTATGTGTGTATGTATGTACTCATAAAAAGATTTCACTGCGGCGCGTAATCCGAGCGCTTTGTATCAGCTGAACGGACTTTGTGGTTTCCACGCTAATACAATAATGCGAAATCGTTATTCATGTAAACATCCGATACTGTGTTATAACATAACAATAGCTTAATAAGGAACAGCTAAATATGATGTTAATTATTATTAATATTAATTTTTCAATAAAGAATAACTATATTAGGAATTAATATTAATTGTTAATCGAACAATATGTAAATGAACATGATGTTGATCCTACTTCCTAGGAGTACTTCCTACTAATATTATAAGTGCGAAAGTTTGTGAGTATGGATGTAGGTTCGTTACTCTTTTACGAAAAAACTACTGGATGAATATTTGGACGAAACTTTATAGTTATATATGTTGTACATCGGAATAACAAATAGGCTACAATTTGTAATGATTTTATGTAATTTTGGTTGTAATATATGGATACATGTCAATTAAGTCGAAAAAAAATCTGGCCACTAAGAGCTATCTTGGCGGACGCTGCTTAAACCATTGGAGTTCCACAAAGATGTACCGTAGGATTGTTTGTCTTGAATAGTTCTAAATAAAATTTCGCAACAGCATATATCTACCTTTTATATAGAAGCCACTATGACCAAAATTGTGATGGTTCACAATTTTGGTTCACAAATTTAAATTAGATACTATTTTACAATGAACATTTTATTATATTTATCAAGATTTTATAAAAATCAATACATTTGTCGCTTTAAGTAGTTCATATAGATAAGCTTTGTCTTTCACACTAAGTAATTTGGCCGAATAGTTTAAAAGTTATACGGTTAGTAAATATTGAAATTCCATTCGAGAGAAGCCGCGGGCAAAAGCTAAGTTATCAATAAAAAAACAATATGAATAAAGAATCGATATTAATGAAGAAACCATATACCTAATATTTATTAGTATGGTTTTATATTTTTTATATTCAAAGAGTAACAATTTTTACGTTAAATAGATACAATGTGGTACCAAAAGATTTAAGAATTAATCACAGACTTCACCTGCTCTGCCCAGTCCACGAATATCAGTAATCAGTCTAATAAGACCTCTGTATCTCATATCGACCACAGTTACGCTATCACCAGCATATAGTTAGTAGCTTACGAAGAAACGAAACAAGACAGTACTAAGCAGAAGTTTCTTTAACATCCGATTTCTATACTTTATTTAGACTGCTATGAAGTATCTCTTAATTATATTACAGTGCATTTAACATATCCAAGTTAAACTGATAAGAATGATAAAATAAATACGTTTTAACAGTAACTATACAGTATTAAAACTTATGTTTCCTTGAGGAAGTCTCTTTATATTTGGTTAAACTTATACTCAGAGATAAGAATACAGTGAACAATAGACTTGTAGTTGGCAAATATATTCAATGAATAAATGAATATAAAATATGACATGTAAAAAATTATATAAGGTAATATAACTTGACTGCCTCGTAGGTCGTGTTGGTTGCGAGTGCGACTGCCGATCGGGAGGTCCCGGGTTCGATTCCCAGGTCGAACACTACAAATTTTCTAATTTAGATTTTCTAGTAGTGGTTCGGAGTCTGGATA
>DWMG01002250.1:0-13573 GCA_018244855.1 Elbella merops | reverse complement strand
TATAATTGCTACCAGTTTAAATACTTTTCCGATGATACCTGTACCACGATGAGTCTTTTTCATAAAAGGCAGTATAGAGCTCCCCACTGGCTGGATTCGTCGGGGCATCCTGCTCGGATAACAGAGGACATTCCTTCTGCAGAGACGACATCATGGTCTGCAGTGCATGCCTCGTACTATTCGGCTGAACCTGCAACAATATCATGAACCATTACTGTACATGCTATACATATATTTCACTGAATTGTACTTGCTATACATATATTTACAAGTCGAGGACGGCGCGATGGCGCTCATTAGGGGGGCCTATGTCCATCAGTAGACTGAGATAGGCTGATGATGATAACGATGATAATTGCGGTATAGCGCAGCCTTAATAGGCACGGCTAAATGCCCTGGCCGTCGACGGGCAGCAGCGTCGGCGGTGCGAAAAGCCGTGCCCTGCGATCTACAACCAGCATGCCCAGCGTGGAGATTACGGGCATAAACCCCCTTTTGGGGGAGGCCTATGTCCAGCAGTGGACTAAGATGGGCTGATGATGATGATGATTAAGTATGCCCCACTTTAGTGGATGAGAAGATCAATTAGCTTATATTCTGCTAAACGTGCATATCATACCTTTAGACGGCAGTTAATGTTTTGAAAGTACTTATAAATTTAGCTTTAAAAATGAGAAATGCGCTAATGTAATCAGTGCTTTACTATAAAAACATTCTGCCATATCGATTAAAAGCTACGTGAGCACAAAGCGCTTTAATTAGCTACGTTCGATACATGAAAGTGGAAGCCGAATCCCATTCAGCGAATAATATTGGCAGGTTTAATTCTAACAGCTCTTTTTCTTCTCCGACGTTAAAGAGTGACTAATCAGCAGTCAAACAACACGACGATTTCTTAGAAAGATCGACGTCGGATGTGCGGAGCTTTGAGCAATTAAGTAGGTAAATTTTGTATTCGAAATACCAGCGAAACACTTAATTCCAATGCGGATCGCGAATTTATTTTCTGTAACGTCGGCATGATATATTAAATTACTCAATCAAACGCAGTTCACTGTCAAATTGGCGACACCGAACCATAGGCGTATCAACCGCAGTGACATTTCTAAACACGAGGGGAATAAATGGATCTGACATTTAGTGAGTATTCGAGCGACCTTGGCTTCAATGCAGGGTAGGCAGAAGGGTTATGTCTCCAATTATAATAATAATAATATTCCTTCCTTTGTGACGAGTCATATAATGCCACTCGACGTGGTTGAGTGACACCGTTTTAATTATAAATTCCGTGGAAATCGTTATTTTGAGTTGAATATGCTTAAAATTGTTGGAGGTTTTTCACTATAACATATGAACGTACAAGACATTAGTGTAGTCAATGGAAGCCTACTACTATAAATATATATATATCTGATACATATAAATCAACAATCATATACGTACCTATTTGTGTAGCGTAAAAAAGTACGTCCGATTACACAATACACTTGTATCCGTATAATAATGTTTGCTTCGTGTACGAACTATGAAAAGTCGAATATGAGAAGTTCAGTGACTAGGGAAATAGGGAAAAAAATATTTATCATGAAATGTGATGATGGACGTACAATTTGCGAAGTTGCGATAGGCGTTTAGACATCAGCGAAACGAAATAGGAAAACTTAAACGGGGATACATAAGTTGCAGTTGGAAACTATCTAGACAACTATACAAAGTTTCGTTCTCAGAGGAAACACAAAACGCGGGGGCGTGAGGAAGTGACGTCACGGCTGATGGTGTAAATAATTGCTCTGTCGAACACACCTGCCGGCAAAAGAAAATTAAGCGAAACGCAATTTGACTTAGTGATAAAGCACCTACAGCGCTGGATCAGTTTAATGAGGAGTTACGACGAAAAATTGCTTCTAATTAATTTATAATCTCATTTCCATTATTAACGCCTGCCATTAATTGCCCCGTAATTATCTCCCTCATAATTTACGTAATATTTCTGCGTTATGAAATTTCTAACTTATCATAGATATATACAATGTGAGTTGCTTGGAAATTTTGTTGAATCGCTTTGTCATACACATAAAACGGTGCTTCGATAACGCTCCGCCGTGCGACACACGCCCCGCAATCGCTTTTATGCGCTTCTTGCATGATAACCTCCCTTAAAGACTACAATACTTACACCAATCAAGAAGCGGCGGGGTCGTTAAAGAGACTCTTTTGTCCAAATTACTATCAGATTACTTTTTATGCGAGTTGCTAACCCACTCCGGATAATTAGAGACAACAGTCGTCGTCCGACACAACGGGACTTGTCGCGATTTTTGCGGCGGTCAAATTGCAAAGGTAACGAGTGCGCCTCGGGTGTTTATTGACAAATTCATAAACATTGGCTCTCACATAAAATGGTGGCACTTCATGCTCCCAAACGTGAACGAGCAAACACGTTCCATATTTTCATGGGATTCAAATAAAAATAAAGTGGATGACCGGAGGCGGTCTAATTTAATATGAGCGGACATGTCATATGGTCGATGCCTGCTCTCATTTTATTGCTCGGGAGACTGAATACAGTAATGTTTCATGCGGGCCGTGTTTGTCAGCTGTTAAACAGTTTTGTTATTGCCGGACGGACATTTCTGTGCCTATTTGCATAATTGAACGGCCACTTGAAGGCACCAGCATTGTTAAACTCTGCCGAGCCATTTGTCAGATTCGTCGTATCATTTATGCATGTAGATGGTGAAGAGAACCGCACCGTATTTCTGGGATGTTCATTATTTCGTTTTTATATTGTTTGCTGTTCTTCAACTGGTCATATTCTAAGACGAATGTATGTAAAATAATACACACATTCCACTTTATTTACACCAATGACGGCTTATTACGTGAAAATCTGATAAGGTAATCTAGACTAGAATGAGAGGTGTTTGCATTTCACAAGTTAAAGCGGACCAAGGTGCCACAGTGTAGTGCAAGTGCTTTTGTACAAATATTGTTGGCATTGAAAACTTTTAAATGCTTCCATTATCTCTCACAAGTGGATTCATTGGATTGCTGATAATAGTTTGAAATGCGTTTATGTAGCAAACAAGCTTCTGGGTCACTATAATGCGGCAGTAAAACTCGCAACTTGCTAGTGTTTCGTAACAAACATTTGAGTGCGAGCACCGAAGTTTCTAAGCGAGCCAATCAAAAGCTGTAATCGGCTTTGTTTGTAAAATAACTAGGTAAGTAGGATCCGTGTCGATCAGATCAGGGAACAATAAAAACATCGTAAAATCTTGCAGTTGTAATACTTAAAAAGCACACGTTATCTTAAAGCGTAAATGTTTAATGGCACGAGCCACTCGCAGCGTTCGTGCGCACCTTGCGATTCGATTTTAAACTGATGACTTGAAGATGTGCCGGAAATAGCCACTTGAGGTCGTGAACTGCTGAGCACTCGAAATAAACGCTATTATCGTCTGCCACGACTTTAAGTACCACGCATACGAACACAAATGTCATAAGCAGAAAAAACAATTTATCTCATTTGATATTTTGTTTTCGCAGCTACAATACAATTTACATTTCAGTATAAAACTGACTAACGAAATAGAATAAAATTTTCTCTTTTTATTTCCAGAACGGAATTTAAGTAGGTACTATTTCCATTTCAATGAATCGGGATTATGAATTCAGTAATGGTAAAGCTTGTTAAGAGGGTAAATATGTGTGGGCGTATACATATATGGAATGTTGGTACGCTATAATTTATTATTTGAATAGTGCTATATTTCGACTTTACTACAGCCATACTAAAATTTATTGTCGGCATCTACATATATTTCAGTAGCAAATTTGAAAATAGTGTCCACTCTATGCGGCGTTATCCACGTAGTAACCCATAATATAATCATTAATTTACTCGTTTACGAGTTCATTTTATCTGGATATTGAGGGTCTACATTGTAATAACTGTTCATTATAACAAAATGTATCTAACAAATGTAAGGCTGTTCTTATACAACCTAATAATTATAACACATAATGTATGGCTCGATCTTGTATTTGTGAATGATTTTCAAAATTACACATTTCTTTATTTCGTGCTCGTCGTGTATCGTTACGCATGAAAACATCTGCTCATTACTTAACATTCTATTGCAAATTCTGAACCTTTCCCTGAAAAGGCGTTCTTTGAATGAAAATTTTCTATATTTTTCTTACTTAAGGCGAAATTAATCGAGGGCCTCTGCGGACATCAATAAAACCTCCGGCTATTGTTACGAATGATTACGAAGATGTTTTTCAAGCAAATGTTAATTTTTATTACAGAAATACTCATTTATTACGCACTTTGAAGTACTTGTTCTTACGGCGAGTTATTTTATAAAGGAACCAACACCGGCTTTTTTTTTTTCTAAAATATTAGTGGTCTTTCTTTATAATTTAAAAGGTGAATGTGGGTATTTTAGAATAATTACTTTTCGCTCTTAAATATACCTGAATAAAAACCGTAATAGATGAGATATGTCTAGTATTTCGGCGACTGAATTTATTCTATACAATTGGAATGGGGAATTCATTAATTAAGTAACAATATAACAACAACGAATGAACGCAATTAAGCTGGATGTAATTAATAGGCGCAAATAACGGAAAGCGGTGATTGATCAGTAATAGCTACTAGGTCTGATTGACGGTTTTAATTTTCTGTGAGAAAGGTGTAGAAGGGTTGAAGGGTTGAACGTTTGAATTGTAGAGGCGCCTGGGCTTGTCACAGCTAGACAGGAAACGGTCAGGTCCTCCGGGCAACCGCTGTTTCGTACCTACGACTGTTTGAAATTCGCCACTCAAATAATATCGCAGTAGGTACAACTGCGTGTGAAAAGGATTATGAAAAATTTTATACGAGTTTAAAACCGGCACATCGATCAGTCTTACGTTATCACTGATAAAAAACAAAAACGGGAAACTGTTAAATTAATGCCAGCGTTCAAAACGCGACGCCATAACAATAACGTCAAACCGCTCTCACATAACGAGTTTAATTTACAAAACCATTATCGCGACTGTACGAGCGACTTCTCATTCTACTGCCAATAAATTCACTTACCAGTAGCCTGTTGAAGGCTTGTTTAGCGTGCGGCGGATAACGATACAGCAAAATGTTAATTAAATATGTAAATGTTGCAAGATCTAAATGATCGGCCACGAGGCTCGCAAATTACTTTTGTGGAGCATCTACTAAGTGAGTGTTAGACTCGCCACGACACCAACTGACTCGTTTTTGGGCGAGAATGAGGTACGGAGGCGTTTACTCTTGGGGCAATTTTGGCTTGTAGGAGTATGGTTTTAAGGTTCATATTTTATTGGATACAGTAAGGTCGTTGGGTCGTTATTCGTTTGATGCTAGTCAATTATAACCTTCTATTCGATTTGATGCCCGTTTGGTCCCTTGGGCTGTTCGCTGTTCGCTTTGGCCAGCAAAGTTTAAATTAATTCTCGATTGATACATAACATCTCACCGATGCTGTGATTTTTAAATACCCTTAGGGTCCGTTTCATAACGAAATGCTATATCAAATAGACTAATCAGCGCCTGTACAGGGCAACGGGCTTCATCATTACTTTACATATATTATAGCGGGAATCCATAAATATTACAAACAAAGTAGGCATGGCAATATATTTTTAATTAATGTCACTAATATCATAGATCAAGACAAATCGAAAAGTACATAAAACACTAATAATTTGTTTAAATGAAACCACACAATTTTAGAGTGAAGGGTAGATGGGAAAATCAGTAAATTAACTTAATGTAAATGAAATTAATGTGTACTGCATTTTGGATTAATAATTCTCATTTTCTATTCAATTCAATTGACTTCAATTTCAATAGCACATGAAAACCAATATTTTTATTGTCTTTATTTAAATCTCATCAATTTAACAGAGCTTAAAAATTAGAGAAGTAATAATAAAAACAATGTTTAATTGTACAATAAAGATCGTTTGTAAATCATATGCTTGTGTTTTTCTCAACGCTTTAATTTTTATTGTCTAATGAGTGGAACAAATCATCTAACATTCTTGCAAAAGCGTGCCTGCTACGTTGGCTTCTGCGACAAAGAAATAACATTATTTGCTAGTTTTATCCTATATTTACATCATTATTGCTCCTGACAATGGTCTGGTAGACAGATACACATGTGCTTGAGATTGTCTAGATATTACGTTCAAGACAGAATGGAAGACCCGCTAGTTTACCATGCGAAGTAGATTTTTTGAAAAATTGATATTTATCGTACATAATAATAAGCAGGAACAATTTAAAATCGGGTGGCTCGCGTTGCTGTTCGCTAATTCTATACCATAACCGTATCTATATCTATAAATTTATACATATTAATACCGGAATCGCACATTCGTGTTTATACGGTACGCTATATCCGACAGAGCCCCGTGAAGCTATGTGTTTTTTATGCAAATTTCATTTGGTCGCTCGATATTCGCGACCGACTGGGTAAATTCGCGACGAATCGCGTGTGACATTTAATTGACAAGTGAGTAAAATGCGAAAATGTACTGATATTGGCAACTCAATATTTTCAATGCTCATGCTCCCGGCTCGGACCGTGCGATCGACATCTGTCAATACATTAAACAAACTTATATAATTTAATTTTTCCGCCCAAAGGGCTGACGCGATCAGCGGCCGCGCTGGTGAATATAGTTAATTAAAATTGTTTTATGAAAACCGTGCGTTCAAATTGGGAGATTAATATTCGGCGGTTATTGGATCACTGTTTTTATTGGGTAATAAAGTACAAATGTATTCGTTAATTGGTCGCAGCATTGTTCGATTTAGTGCTATCATGTATTATTTACTACTTTACACCTATGGTCCTGTGCAAGTAAAGTTAATTTAAGCCAGTATTAACAAGATACGCAGATTATATAAAATTTGCGTGGCGTAGAATATATAATTTGAATGTAAAGGAATTACTCGTATTTTATATAGTTTTAGGCGTAGTACCTACATAATTAAAACGAGAAGATACTTTCATCAAAATTAATTGTATTTTTAAGTTATATTTAATATGACAAGATTAACGTTTTAAGCAGGTTTGGCATATTTTAAGCTGTAACAAAATGTCGTGACTACTGTATTAAATATAACAAAGCTTTTTTAATTTGACATAATGTTAATTTGACGTAATGTAAATATAAAAGAAAACGTTCTTAGCAATTATCATGTCAACTAACATTAGTCAGTGGGTAGGAGTTTAATAATTGCTTCCCGGTGTATACAATTTAATATTTAATTGCAAAGTGTTACCGAAAACCGTACAATGTTTAGGGTGAATATATACTGTTTGCTTAAAAAGTTGCATAATATTTACTCGTTAATATTATTAATTCGTCTTATGAACAATGAGCGCTAAATAATTTCACAACACTAGAAAAAATAATTGAGGTAGCCGTATCACACGAATTTCGTGGTCTTGTTATTCTTGCGTTTAACCGGCGTCGGTGTGGGCGATGATAATTACGCGTCTCGGCCGAACTCATCCCGTGCACCTGTTGCCTCAACGACTCTAACTAAAATTTAGTGCCATACGTGTTACCGGCCCATCTTATACCGACGCCGTGTACAATTTTGGGCGGTTAACCGATATTACGCAGCTGGGAACGCAACTAACACTGGGGATATGCATACACGTGTCAGAATTCTGGAGCTTGTATTATCATTCTACCTTCGCTAATTACTGAAATTTGGATTATAAATCCAACCCTGAATTTCGAAGTAATCCTTATACATATGTAGATGGAGATTATGCTTTGTTTGTTTTAGATGAACAACCTTGTTTTTAAGTATATCAGATAATTTTAGCTCGAATGATGAACGAAAATTTATCGACTACTTCATCGTATTACAGTAAATAAGGGTATTATTTAAAAAAGTAAAAAACACGAGAAAAATATTTTACTATAAAGTTCTCCTTGAATCAACTTCTTGCCAAATTGTCTTTTAGTGACCGTCTCTCCAGATTTGTCGAGTGGAGCGTATAATAATGTCTAGAACTAGATGAATACGTTTCGCTCGGAGGTGCGCAGCGGTAACCCTGTTACATTTTACAGTGCTTCGTTTATGAAACGGCGGCGCCCGAACACTGGACTGTAAAACTTTCAGTGAATTGTTACATATGAGTCGACTAAATAAAGAATATTCGCCAGCCGTCGTGGTCGTGGCCTTTACGCCGATTTTATGTTGCATGAGCAGAATACAGCTGTAATTCCAATACGAGAAAATGTATATTACTTCGAATCCTTAAAAGAAGCTGACAATGCGGGAATTTCTCAAGACCGCCCCGGGCTAGGTGAGGGTAGGCGTGATTCGAGCTTGTTACATAAAAATCCAGTTATCGCGGCCGAGGTCGACAGATTACTTTCTTGTTAAGAGGATGAAAACAAGAGTTCGTTTTCAGCGAAGAAAATAATAAATATGAACATTTTAAGCGCCACATCTTTTTTCATTCTGAAAATGTCGAACAACGAAATTTATCAGAAGAATACAGGTGGTAATTTATAAGCTTATAGATATAAGAAAACTGAATGTTTGTTTCGCAATTTATAAACGAGAAGACTCGACAGTTTATGTCTGATAAAAACATAAAAGTCTGCTGAAGTCAGCAACGGTATTTTTAAATGATTTTTCTATATTCAGAGTGGTCGCCGATACCCGACTGAAATGACAAAAGATTTTTGAGCGTCCGCTCGAAATAAATTTCTCTCGAAAAAATAATTTATGCAGTCATTACAGGGCGGTCATAATAAAACCGTAAAAAACCTATTATTCGCAGTCGGAGAGCGTATTAAACAATACGCACCGCACAGTCTGACGACGAAACAATTCGCTTTATATTTCAAATTGTGCAAAAGTAATCAGTCGATTTATTTCTCTCGCTTCTGGAATGATCTCTCGGCTGCGGCGGCAAACACGCAATTTGTCCTGGGCGTTAAATCGACCACAAACAAAACGGGCGGCACTCGCGCCGCGCCATCATTCACCTGTGGTTGCCCATGATAATGAGATGGACCCACTGTTCAACATATTAGACTGATTGCAATTGTGCGCAGTAGGCACGGCCGCACGGAGCGACCACACCCGCATTCCGACCGATTGAAACGCCGCCTGCGGACAGGTGCTGGAATGTCGTAATGGAATGTCAATTTAAAAGATGGCCGCATTATTCATAATCGTAAGATCTTTAGACGAGACGTTGATTAAAAATAATCTACATCATTTATTAATAAGAAGTTTCATCGTCCGTTTCAGGAATTTAGCCATACAAACCTAACTGTACAGTAACGATTATGAACGTACATTTTATCGCGACGATTTTATATTTCTGTCAGCTTCAAGTGATTTAAAAAAGTGCCGATGTAAGTTCTTAGCCTTGACGTAAAGCTTATTAACGTTGCTAAAATCAACTTAAGCTACTTGCCCAGCAATCAGATTGTATAATTTAAAAAATATATGTAGGTAATACGAGTAGGTTAAAAATATTAAAGTTATGTGGGGTCGGTATAGTGACCGACAACCTATATTGCCTGTGCGGTCAAGGGGTAATGAGATGGGTTTGAAATTTCGCGTTCTGGAAATGCACTGCAATATGCGCCATGGTTTCAATTTCACACTACCTGACTTGGGATTTCATTATAAACAATTGAAAATAATTGATACAGTATTAAAGCTGAAGTTAACTGCCTTGTTGGTCGACTGCTTGCAAGCGCGACTACCGATCGGGAGGTCCTGGGCTTAAATCCCGGATCGGATACTATAGTATTTTTCTAATTTAGAATTTCTAGTAATGACTCTGAGTCTGGACCTCGGTGTACGGCAATAGGCTCACCACCACCTATTCCATAGGACGTAAACGTAACTGGTGAATTGTGGGAGTGTACTACACTCTTCTACCTACCCCTTCAGGGATTGCGGGTGTGATGTTACGTTACATAGGCGAATCTACTATGCAAATTCATCTATCTTGTTCACTTTTTTTATTTTGCTATTTTGCTGATTGTTATGTATTGCAAATCTTAATTCGAATCCTACATATTATATACGAGTACCTGCAATAGTTACATTTTACTTTTTAACTTGTAAAATTAATGTTACTATCGACAGATAAATGCCGTAAACATATATTTTTTTAATATAAGTAAATTTTTCAAAACAAAAACTTCTGTTTAAGATTGATAATATGGCTATGATTGTCTTTCCAGCGGATAACTTCCCAAGTCGCTAAGTGTAAAAACATTTAAAGTTTGGCATGGACATACCGAAGTTATTCAAAGTAACCAATATATTATAAGGAAATCCAATAAGGAGAAAAATATCCTTATCCCATATAACGACATTGCTCGCGACAGTAAATTATTGAGGCCATAAATAAAAGTAATTGTTCCAAGTGGGCCGGGATTTTTTCCATAATTTTATTATGAAAAAGTTAACGGGGGCTATTAGAAGTAGCATTCGAAATCGTCCGAACCAACCAACTTTGGCGATATCCCACAGGGTATGACATAAAGAGATTTTCGTTAAAGGAACTTTGTACTAAATTAACGGGATAACGCTCTTTAGGCGTTAAGTTTTACCCGGTGTAATTAACTTGGTCTTAGTAATTAAGATGCTTAATAAATGGGTGCGTAGTAAGTCGCTTTGAGATAATTATGTCAGGAATCCTTTAATACAAGTAAAACGAGCGGTTCTGGCGTGTCGAAAGTACTCAAGTTATGTGAGATTCGTTACGCTAGTTTAATAATCTAACGTATCTTTTAGATTTGGTAGTACTTACTTTTGTATGAGCAAAGTAGTCTCGCGTATCGGAATCATTACATTATAAAGACAACTGTGTGTTTAGTTCCGTTTTCTTTCAGAATACTTATGTTACGAAAACTACATATACCAACATATAACAAGAAAGCAAGAGAAACAAGACTTTGTAACAAATCAAATAAGAAAAGTCTACAGTAAGTAAATCTCCATTTCCTGCTATCGTATTCCAAATTTGAATCTAATGATGTCATTTCGGTTGGCTGGTGAATGTTGAGTGTAATTGCGGGTAGTTCACGTAGTCGTAAGTCGACGTTCGTTAGGTCAGTCAGCACTTTAATCCAACATGTTACGTTCGCTGTTTTCAAATTCTTGCAAACAAGCACGAATATATAACATCATTGTTTTACTTGAAAAACATGAAAATAATTTACAATTTAGCGTATCTTAAAATTAGAAATGTATTAGTAATGATATTAAACAATATTTTTGTAAATAATGGCGCCTTTGCAGAAAAGCTGCTCTAAAAATGTATCCGAACAAGGCAATTTCTTATAAAAAGAGTCCTCTGTTTCCTTACAGACTTTCATATTTGTACAAGGATCAAATTTTGATCACGGCGATTTAGAAAATTAATTTAAAAAAGCAGTAGAAAAAGTTAATGGGATAAGTAAATAACTTAATTCAATTAATTGTCAAGTAAATGGAAGGTAAATAGTAATACATAAACAATTACCTGGCTTTAGTGAATTATTTTTGTTCGAAGTTTAAATATATTTTGAGACTCAATTGATGTTGAGATAAAATTCTTGTAATTATGTTAAATATTTTATAATAACGTTTTACTTCTGAAAACATTATCGATTCCTACATTACTCACGTACGCCGGAATACATTAAATATAAAGTCAGTAATACGTTGGTAGGTAATTAAAGCAAATATGACCGTAATAACCAAAATGATGTTCATTCTTCATGGCGTGTACTAAATCATTGAGGGAACTCACGACTATACCTATTAAGACCATTTACAACTTTTATTGCAGTGAAACTTGAACGAATGCCTCGTGGATGTAAATATAAGGGGTCCACGGGCTATTTAGGAATGGGAAGTAATGTACTGGGGAAATATATGTATAAACTTTAAAAAAAATTAACAACAATACTTGTAACTATCTTTGTAATTTTTTTTAAGTGGGTTGATTATTTTCAATGCAGATTAGTTTGTATATAAGCACGAAAGCTTAGAAATCTGGACAAAAAACCAGTAAGAAAACATTTTATTCTTTGATATGTCACATTTGGCCGTTTTATCGATAGATGGTTAGAAAAATGCGGCTAAGACGTGAAAAAACAAGAGATATGTACGTATCCACTCTAAGCTAAAATAAATCAACATTGTTTCTGAAATGTGGCTTTACATTGCGTATTACATCAAATAAATCATTATTATTTTGAAATATGGCTTATTTTTTGATGTAACTGCCTCAATATAATAACAACATTCCGTAAAACAGCCGTAGAACGATTTAAAAACATTATATTTGTTAAAGCGTGAACGCACAGTATAATCCTGGCTATGATTATGAGAAAAAGAAAGGTTTTATCGAGTACAGGGCTATATTTAAGTGGACATAATAATAACCGTAGTCGTCATTTATCGACATAAAGCCAATGCGAAGACATCGGTTCCATAATTACGACACTATACATTTATTGGTCGATTGCTATGTTCATTGTGTGGTTCGCTGACAATTTGTCCTCGGCCGTGCTGAGTTGTCACATAGCGAAAGCTAAACGTTAAACATTATGTAATATATTTATTTATTCTTTATTGTTGTTTACTTAGTGCGAATCTACTGCGAAATTTATTTCTGTCAATCAAGCCAGGTAAGGAATAAAATCACTATCCTTTATGTATATGGTAAGTGCATGAAATGTTTAGTTTTCTTGTTTGATTTTTTCACTGATCAGTTAATTGTTAAAGGTTTTTATACAACTGACTATACTGCCCTTGATGTCATAACTTGATGTAATGACGTCATAGTTTTAATTATAGTTTTTGTGGTCGAATATGAACAATTGTGCATCTGTGTGAAAAATTAGCATACTCATTATAAGCGACAGTCGAACAATCTATGACTTTCAATCTTCACCACTATACACCTCGGAGTGTGTCGTTGAGCTTTCCACTATGTCATTTCCCGCACTCTTTCCACGATCCTTTTCAAAGGCAGGTCCGTAGGAAGTGATTTGCTAAAACACACTCTTAATGTACAATGTATAAGCGCTAGCTCCTTAATGCCTCATTGACGATCAATTCGTGGCTTCGATTTATTGCCGTCCGTTGTTAAGAAGCCATTGTTGTTACTTCCAAAGGAATTATAGTAGGATATCGGGTTCGAAACGGAATGAAATTTCGTTTATATACATTAACATCGATAAACGCTGTACGTACATTAACCGACCATCATAAACCACTATTAAACCATAAATTTATTTCTATGATTGATACGCTCTGTCTGATGGAGCGATGCAACGCTGAAAGGGCCCTGATATCACAAGATGTAGATTCATTTTCAGTGTAAAGAAATAACTGCAGTATTTAAAACTAGTTAAGATTCCATAATATACCTATATTAGAAAAAAGACTATACGTGGTAAAATGTAACATACAAGTAGCTGAGTAATATTTCGCAATATAATATCATCATCATCAGCCTCTAGACGTCCACTGCTGGACATAGAC
>DWMG01002249.1:0-13575 GCA_018244855.1 Elbella merops | reverse complement strand
CCCATATAATTGCTGTACCCGGTAATCCGGCTATGGGGTAGTTTTTAGGGGTTACAACGGCGTCTGTATAATGCGAAAGTGTATATTCAGTAATTGTTGCTTTCTGTAATCACTTGCGTATATTCGGATTATATTTTTTAATAAATATCAATTGCATTCACGGTTAATGGAATAATGGAGAAAAAATCTACACATTTTTTCCATAAAACTTTTTTACAGCAAGTGTTGACATATATGTTAACCCAGATTTCTCCCAGACTCAGAATTCTCAGAAGAGACCCAGTATCCAGTACTGGTGGAACAACTGTAGTGGAACAATACAAGGATGAATGAAGATGGATATACTGATAGTATTTTTATACTCACGCAAACATTTCTCTTGGGTTAACGGCCAAATGCCCTGGCCGCCGATGGGCAGCAGCGTCGGCGCGGCGAAAAGCTGTGCCTTGCGATCTCCAACCCGCATGCCCAACGTGGAGATTACGGGCATAAACCCCCTTTTGGGGGAGGTCTGTGTCGAGCAGTGGACTAAGAAAAGCTGATGATGAACATTTCTCTTGGGTGGCAATCAAACCCACATCCGCGGGCCCAGCGGTCAGGTTAACCAACCAATGGGCGGCCATTTATTTTTAACAATACTTTGGGACACCCGGCCATATATCCCAAAGTAAGCATCTAGAGAGCTTGTGTTATGATAACCACCCGCTGATAAAGTCCATATACATATATGCATTATATAAGATTATAGGCGTGATGTTACTTTATACATATAAACATATGCTTATATAGACACTTTTTTACACCCAGGCACCGAACTAAAATATACACTCATCGCACTATCAATTATTCTGAACAGAGTAGGAATCGAATCCCCGACTCAGCAGTCAGACTAACCACTGCACCAAGCCAGTCAAAACTAACAACACCTAGCTTATAACGGAAGCGTTATTTAAAACCCGTACATTATGTATTTGGCGTCATAATTCAACTTTGATAGATTCGTGTAGCTGGGGCTAAGATGTCGATTCACACGTAACAAAGTTTTATCGTATACACCAGAGACGTCTATCACCACCGTAGAGTAGGTACGGAGCAGTAATGAAATCGTGCGAAGTATTTATTTATTTTGTGTACACAGATAATAATCATATGGTTTTTTTTCTTACGACCCTTTTATCATTCCACTGTTGGAATGTGGGTCTCCTCTCATATTGAGGCGGTTCAGATCATAGTCTGCCGCGCTGGTCAAGTGCGGGTTTGCAGACGTCACATGCACTAGAGATTTTTCTCATGTGGTTAAGAAAACTAAATTAAAAATGAAAGGACGTGCGATAATGCTAATGATAGTGTTATAACGTTGATGATCTTCAGTTCAATTA
The DNA here is from genome assembly GCA_018244855.1 of Elbella merops. NCBI lineage: Eukaryota > Metazoa > Arthropoda > Insecta > Lepidoptera > Hesperiidae > Elbella > Elbella merops. Next base: position 12,196 of record DWMG01002249.1, on the reverse strand, counting down.
TAAATATTATTAGTTACATATCGTTTCGCCAGATTCGTTAAGGGGTAGGCAAAGAGCGTCGAATGACAAATATATTATTTATATTATATATTCAATGTATCAATCATTATAATGTATATTCTTTAACCTATCAGACCTTACCCGCTTCTTATACAATCCTCACTCTCTTTATAAAGGCATGCTGGTTTCGGAGGCTTCTGACGTCCCATGAGTTGTATCTGATCGTCAATATTTAAATGATATATAAATTATGTTTTCGATTTGACTGATTAGAATTCAGTGTATGTACCTATGTGTATGAAATGAAATTAGTTTTAAATATAATGAAATAATAGATTGCATAGCACATAACAAGTAATTAACAAGTTTAAGGATAATAAAAAGAATTGTTCTATGTACGATTGTTAATTTGAATATAATAATAATTATAAACATAAGTCCATGCCTGTAATCCCCAAAGGGGTAGGTAGAAGAGTGTATTACACTCCTACGTTTCACCAGTTAATTTTTATTTGCATAATGAATTTTAATAAAACGTTTTTATGTATACTCTGTTGCTATGCACTCTATGGTTACGTTACATTCGCGAATAGTTCCACGTCCACCCCATTGGATATTCTTAGTCTTATAAAAACTCCAAGCATGTACCACATTTTGACTCTTATTTAATAGAACGTAAGGTCTAATATCGAGTGCTCTTCATAGAAGTATTATTTCGTATAGTGTCGTATGACATTGACCCAAGAATAGGGGATAAGATGACTCATCGATAGAATGTTAATGGACGAAAATAAGTTTTATAGGACGACCTTATGGCGAAAATCGTAAACTACCTACTGAAAGGACATATAAAACTGCGATTTACTGTTATGTCTGTTCTTAATTGACTTCCAGCGCATTTAAAATGGCCAAAGTATGCACTTAGAAATAAATTATTTTCATTTATATAATTTTCTTAAGATCTTCGGACACCGCCACACCCGGCCATCTGTTCCCAAAGTAAGCTTCAAGAGCATGTTTTATGGTGACCTGACCACTGATAAAATTAATATACCTACACAAGTAACATTGCTTTCACATACAAAGAAAGATAACCAATTTAATGTAATCTAAGCGCGTCTGAGTTTGAGGGTAGTAAAATTAGCAGCTGTATTTGTCAAAAAGTCCTATTCTACAATTAAACGTATAAATAGTACGTAGATGAGGCAAAGGACTATTTTATACGTTGATAATTATCAAGAGCTAAGCTCTTAATAATTGTTATAAAATTAAACATGTATATATATTACAAAAGTTAATTCATTACTGATTTCTTTGTTAAGATAAATTATATTTTTTAAAAGTCAGATAAATTATAGCGATAAACTATAATTATTAAGGTAAATTACAATTTTTGAATAATTAAGTTGTTAATAATTACCTTTAAGTATGTGTTACAAAAGTTGAATTATTACTGATTTTTTATTATAATTAAAATAATTTAATAATCTATTTGTTAACCCATTAAGTTGCATTACTAAGAAACCTATTGCTTTAACATTTTACATTTCGATTGTATAGACAGTCAATTTTGTCTCTCCAATCTCATGTTTTCAACGATCATTTGCATCATCTATCAGTAGACTTCATTTATCGGCTTCCGTGAATACAACTGAATTAATTTATAACTTTTTCATGATTGCTCAAATAATCCCCATAAAATAGGTACCGCTGGCGCATTGAATACGCTTAGCTAGTCATTGCAAGTCATTAGGCATTCGGCAATAAAATAAGAGAGTGAGGGAAATTTATTATGCAAGCAGGGAGCCGCCAGCGGGACCTCTTTTATTGCACCATGACTGTCAATCCGGGAATCGTCTTGATGTATCTTGTATAACTCCCGTGGGCTATTTTCTTTTCTTGCTTTTCTTACTGATGTTCACCAGCGTCTTTTGTTTTGATTGAAATATTTTAGGTGTCTTGAACACGTGCACAGTGCTCGTTAGTCTTTTTGTTAAATAAACTTATTTTTTTATAAAGATGTCGCCATAAGTTCTAGATGGTATTCAGCATTGTAATATTTATTATGGTTAATTATAAATAGAAATATTCTATCATTAAACTAAATAGATATATTATAAGTAAAATACAACTACGCAGATTTATTACCTCAAAAATAAATTAAGATGAAAAGTTTTCCAAAAATTTAAGCCGTGTAAAACAGGTGATTGGATTTATAGCTGCTTTGTTTAACGGGTTGCTGTATAACACTAAAAATCAGGAGCTTCAGGTACTTTAGGAAGCGTTTCATCATTACTAGAAAACTTAAGACCGTTTACGCTCAATGCTGGTAACTTATATTTAGTACTTACGCAATATCACTAAAGCTAGTTAAAGATATCATCAAACCTTATATCATTCCTCTGTTGGTCACGCGTCTATTCTCAAAGTAAAAGTTCAAATAGGACTAAATATCCTACAGTTATATTGATAACCTTTAAAAGAAATATGACTATGCCAAACATGTATATCTTTAATACATTTTGAAGTTTCGAAGCTCCCATTTATAGGTACAAAATCGAAATCGTTCGAGCTTAAATCATTTCAGACAAAATGAATATTTGTGATCATCACACAAATATTTATTCTGGCTGGGAAACGTACCCACGACCCCTGGCGCAAAAATCAAATTCTCTAACCACTACACCAGCGGATCAGTTAAATTCTATAGTTATAGGAGTTAACAAACAATGAAAATTACTGGGTTCATATCTAACTAATACATGCCTAAAACCCAAGTGTAATTCAGTTAGTAGTCAGCTCTCGCTAGCGTCTTCTTCACTCTGTTCTAAAATTATTCCCACTCACGCCCAAAGCTTCCACAAATTGGGATATTAGATGCCAGTAACGACAAAAAACCCACAAATGATTCGCAATTATGCTGTCTCAATGGACTTATTACATCTATAGGGGGTCTGAGTCCGGGGTCTCTCTGGACTCCGCGGGCGGCCACTAACAATTGAATTTTAACGACCTATATAATGCTACGGACACACTGTTTTACAATTCGGTACAACTTCCTTTGTATCTAGCAGTTCTTAGGTATCTCACAAGTATGTACCTACCCGAGGTAAATAAAAAAAATGGCCTATTCTATAAAGATTAATCGATTTAAAATTACAATATTCCGATGTTATCAAGAGGATTAATTTATACTCGAGAGTTTTAATTTTATGGTGTTCATATACAATTTTATAAATCCGGTAAACGTGATAACGTGTTTCGATTTACCAGTTCACAGATGTGTCACAGAATTAAAAATTACATTTATATAATTACGATTGATCTCTTCCAAGATATAGATAAGATAAGATAATATAAGATAATATAAGATAATAATCGGATAAAATCAAGAAGCTTTTGTGATGTTCGAGAACTGCAATCATATGATATTTATGTAAATATTTACATTACACGTTAAGATCCTTGACTTTTCTCATTCTGAGAGGAGATCCATGTACTACAATATAATGATAAAACGATTTGTCATGATAATGATAATGATAATCAGTAAAATAAGGAAATATTACACTTATCAACTGACTCCATTGAAAACAATAAATGACTTACAATAACAAATGAGAATCTTACAGATTTAAGATTTACTTAGATACATATGTACATACTGACGTATATATCTTCACGCCAAGTCCCTTGCTGGGTACTTAGACGAAATGTTTAAACCATTCTTGTTAGCAGTGTGTCACAAACTAAAGATTTGAGCACAGATGGCGATGTAGATTCGAGTGATGAAAATCCTATTTGGCCCAACGCTCGCTGCGGTTGCTGAGATGAGAAAATAGTCTTACAGAAAATGTTAATAAATTATTTATTATATTCACCCGGTGATTTTATTATTACCCGGTTATTTTCCAACACAACAGCTTAACCGGATTCCAAAGTGAATTATATCTTAATCTGTTAACACCCTTCAAGGTATGACGCACACATATTTAAAAAGGTAACAGTTAGTGACATCTAAAGTTTATCAATTACTGGATAGTGCCTACGACAAAGATTTTAAGACGACGAAATAATTTATTCTACTTACACGCATATATTTAAATAACAGACTTTTCCTCATATTTTTTATTTCTATTCAATAAAATTAATTGAATTTTTTAATTATAAGATTTAAATATAGAATAAACTCAATAAAAGCTATTAACATTAATAACGCGTGAGTAATTTCATAAGAGGCTTTCTGATTCCATTCCAGATTTGAATGCAGCCATTTTGGATTGTTCAATGAATAATAAAAACAATGGACTCTTATTGCCTATTTTTCGTTAGTGTACGGGTGTAAATTGAGGACTATTGTATTACACGGCCCCAATTAGAGTGTAATGTCGCGCGGTACAGAGTTACTTTGTTGTGCCATAGCAGAAATGGAACAGTGGGATAATCAATTGCGCTATACATTTTGTTGTATTGTTCATGTTACTATTTTGGCTTAATCAAAGACAATCTTTTTTATGAGAAACTTACATTATAAGTTATAGAACGAATTTGATATAATTGTTTACAATTTCATTGCACCACATTTTTTCAGTTTTTACAGTATCCTTTTTACAATTTGTACCGATTAGTCAAAAAATAAATTTTTTTGTTCGCTATAAATTTATTGACAGCTCGATTCCAACATATTCCAATCTTATTATTGTAAATATCATAGGTCGGATACTACACTCATACCATCATATATATAGTTAGCTATGATACTGTATAACAGGATACAGTTGATGTACTGATTTCTATAAGCTGTGGTTGTATATTATTATAATCAATTAGAACAACGACGCCGGCAAACGACGCACGTGCAGCGCACGCGACACGTTAACGAATAACTGTGACTTTGATGACGATCGTTAATATTAAAAAAGGATTGAAAGAATTACAAAAACGCCAAAAAAGAGTTTATTCGTGTCATCATCATCATCATGATCCTTTCACAGTCATTAACAATCAAAGGGGGTTTTGCTCATAACCCCACGCTTAGGATATGGATTGGAGATTCTAGTAATGTACTTCCCACATAAATATTCATGTTATGAGTCTACGTGTACACCTATGTACCGAATGAGATTATGAGTAAAGAAATACGATAAAAAATTTCATTGCATCGTATGTTTTTCTGCGCAGTTGTAAAGGAGAAAGCGTAAGGGTGTGGACATATTACATTACAATAGATTTGAGGGGAATTGAACTGTTCAGTATGGATCTCCTTTTCTTAATTTGAAACAAAGGGGTGGAATATTCTGACATGCCAGTATTTGCTGCGGTTGCATTACATGACAATATGATAGGAATTCTCACGATAGCTATAGTAATGTATTATGTGACCAGTAAAAAAAGTTAAAACTTTGAAAACAAACGGTGTACGAATGTTTGATTAACGGTTCTCTCTGAACGCATACACTGCAATGGGTGCTTAAAAACATCTGGTTTGTACATCATGCCAATATATCACTTTGCATCAGTGAAATAGTGTTATATTTCATTAAAACTCCGCCACCAGCTTTATGTTTTTTATACCACATAAATCTCATATAACCATTTAATTGTTATTTGTCACTGAAACCCTCAAAACATTTACAGCGTCACACCTTCAGGATTTGACCACAACTACAACTGGCCGCAGAATATTGACATGAAAATAATCGGTTGTGATGACGGCTTTGATGATGATGATGATGATACACATAATGTAAGAAACAATTTAGAATAGTACAATCTGTGATACCTGCGTTCACTAAATAGTAACAGAGATTAGTAGCAATATAACAGTAAACAATAGCTTGATGTCTTAGAAGCGAGCCTGTAACTCCTTTCAAATCCCAGCACGAACCTCTTTCTTTACGAAATAAGGTTCTTTGAACATGATGAATCATGTACACGTGAGAATTCTATATCAGGTGTATAAGACTCTCAATCCACACTTGGTCAGTATTCTACACTACAGCCTTAACTGTTTGCATTTTGAGAGGTAAATCATCCCCAACAGAGATATGATGAAAAGTTTGATGATAATGATAAAAATAAATAAATTATAAATAAATATAAAAATAGCAGCCGAATTATTTCCACTTGCGAAAGACCGAGGGAAGCTTTCGGAATTGATAGCCAACCTTCGCTAGTCGAAGTGGCAGTTTAATAAGAGAAGGATATAAACACGTTATAATATCCAGGGCTCCGAAAACAATTGTCATTACTTTTTACTGTAGTAAATAGTTAATCGCTTTTAAAAAAAAGAAGTATTGGCTGAAGCAGCACGTGCGCGACACGCGACACACTAATGAGTGTGTGTGATTAGACTTAATGACGCTTATGTACGATTCGGGTATCGAAAGGGCAAAAGTAAAATTTGCCCCCTCGATATCCCAATTAGCTCGTTGAAGATTAAAATTATAATCAAGCGTAATTACACAAGCGATATTCTGGGAAAGGAAATTAAATTTATTTTGTGTAACTTTGTTTTGCAAACCCTACTTCTTGAGGTAAAACAGTTAGTTAATAGCCAATCTTGGTTTTAGTTCAGTGGCATTACACTCGAACCTATAATGTCTGTCTTCATATCCATACAAAGTGACCACAGCGGTCTAGTCATGATTCAGTCTTCTGTTTTGGTGTCTCATCAGTCGTGTCCTACCCCACAAACACTTTAGGTATTTTCGATGAGCTTGTTTTTTCCATAATATTTCTATTTCCATACCTGCATTATTTCATTCTGAAAAAAACACACTTTATTTCACAACTTTATATCATTACTTCAAAAACGGTGTGTCGATTCCCTTATGTATCTAAAGAACGAAAGAAGCGGAAGTAAAACGCGAAGTGTCTATGATTACCAGCACTTCACAACCCTTATACGAAGGGTGTAGAAAAAGGTTCAAAAATATATTCATCCGCGCTTAGCGTACTGTGATATTAACAAAATGGCGCTAATTATGAAAGACGAATCAGCCCGTCCTAAGTCTCGATGTTGCTTCTAAATGTAAGAACTTTCCTCACTGTCAACGAACAGCGAGTAAAATTGATAAATTAAATATATTATATGTGTATAGATGTCAACATATTGACATCCGCAACATCCCTAATTTGAAAGATTTGATTTTTTTAATACAGGTAATTACTACGAATGGTACATTGTAAGATATCTTTAATTATTTTAAACAGAAAATTGTATAGTCATTAAAACACATAATTAAGTAAAGTGATAATTGGATTCTACGTGTTTCATATCTACTTATGTATAAGCACGTACTGCTTGTTGGACCAGTGGCTAATGTATCTGATTGCTGGACTGGGCGTCAAGGATTTAATTCCCACTCGCGACCAATATTTGTGCCATATTATAACTATCACACAAATATTGATCCCTGGACTATTTCACGTTCACACATATATAGATGTATGAGTATAGAATATATTGTATTTAGAAATTTATGTAAGGACTTCACTGACCATTTAGTTCCCGTCGTACAAGATCTATCTAGGCTAAGACTATGAATAAGGCTGGAAGACACGTTATACGCTGATCTTGTTATTTCATAAGGCTCTTACTTATTCGTCGTTTACTTTCTTACTCTCTTACTTATTTCGTTTACGCTCTTACTTATTTCGTTTAATCGCCCTTCAGCTAGATGGAGTGATGATCAGTGGCTGACAGCGGTTGGATGCGAAGAGCTGAATATCGAGCTATAAGTTAAGCCTATCTCCAGCAGTGGATGGAACACCCTGATAAAGATGATGATTACGATTGTTTCATATTCCTTATATAAATTAGTTGAATATAAGAATAAATGGAAGGAGAATATTACATCGCTTGTGGTATGACAAGTGTTTAGCTATTCTGTTATTAGTGTGCTTGCTGTTTGAACTTTTTTAATGTCATGTAACGTAAGGCAAAGCCTCACCCTTGTTAACCCCAGCGATCGCATATCATAAATCCGTTGTAAGCAGACGGCGAAGACATAAAAATGATTCACGTCGGATTTTTACTCGTCTTTCTGTTCAGTTATTTCATAATTGTTTATTTTTTTACCAATTTTTTTAAAATTTATAAATTGTCATTTTTTGCTCTATTAATGATTAATCCTGTATTTGTAATGAGTAATTTCTTGATATTGTCAATTATTTTTTCATTATCATTGTCTCGTACGTACCAGTGGAATGTTGCAAGGATCAATGAAATGAGTATTCAATATGACAAAAATATTACTAAAGGAATTATTTACAAGGTCCCGGTGATGTTAAGCCTAAGGTACATAATTATCGACTCGACACGACCGTTGAAAGTCATACAACCGGCCGGGCTAAAAGCGTCAACACAAAACTACCTAACATAATTTTGTACATAAGCTTTCCTAAAATTACGTTCCGACTAACAAAAACTTCAACTATGAAAAGTTCAATGAAACTGAAGCAAAATCCCAATAGTGCTGTTTCATCTCATAATAACTCATAATTATTATAACATTTTAACGAGTTAAATTCGTAATTCCAACTAATGCTCAAACTTTAACTACACCGTATAGCACAGCGATTGGCAGAAATAAATCATCCCTTCGTTTTCAGACTGAGCTTTGAAGTTCATAATATTACATTTTCCTCGTCAGCGAAGTTGAAAATTACTAAAATTATACGTGCGCGCGTTCTAGCGTGTTCAAAATTTCGTATACACGGAAGCTCATTGTGCTTCATTGTGCAAGTAGCTTTATATATTTATTTATATACTGATATTTATTTACTGCTATTTATACACTTTATTTTAAAACATTCTCAATATATAAGTGGCCATATAAATTTTAGGATTTAAATTATGATCCTAAAGGTTATATAAAGGGTACCAATTAAATCGCAAAATGTAACATAACAATGAAAACTGTATGGACATATAATTAAATAATACTAAACTTACAACTAGCATAGCTATTATGTTCTGGAAATAGCAATTTTCGTTCGTAAATGCGAAAAAAATTAAGTAAGAACGGGTCTCCTCGCAAAAGAGTTACGACAAGGTATGCCTTGCTGACCAATTGCAGTATAGCTGACTTGGAGAACCTTGGAGAACATAATGAACAATTCTAAGGTACGTAAGTTTTCTTGTGATGTTTTCCTACGTCGTCAACGCGAGTAACCCTTAATCTTAGACCGTATATGTTTTGCAAAGACCCACGCGAAAGATTTTGGGCCCAAGATACCTGGACTGGGATATTGACTTAATCCGCTAACCCCTATTCCCTTCACCTTAAAATCATTATAACCTAACCTAACCCAACAGTATCTATCGGCAGGAGAGTTGTAACCAGCTAGTTAATGGGTAAAAGCCACATATAAAGTTTAATTGCTCAACATTTATGTAAAATATTTGCATAACAGTAATACGGGATCAACATTTCCCATATTTATACATTCAATACACGAACAGACCAACTACCAGCAACAGAAACGCAAACAGATTTTCGAGTTTAACGGGAGCTGATCTTGATCGTAATTAGCGTGTAAACGCTGATTTGCATTTAGATTACGGTCTACATTTGCATGCACTTGCAATAATTCAGCCAGCACAATGCAACGGAATCGTCAGATCGCTGATTAGCGAAAAGCAACCGTACGGCCATTGCGAGGTATCATTCGAGCCATCGGAAGGGTTGGTTCGTGTTTTGGCATGTTTAAGTTTCCCCACTGCACAGATAGGGCACGCCACGTACAATATAAAATTACAACGCGTTAGATCTCGTAAGGATTCTTTTCGAAGCCAAGCAATGGAATTGTATCTTCAGAGTGTATTTTGATCCTATAGCCAATTATGCCATATAGATTCTATAACTTTAATAGATAGATTCTAAAACCAAGAAGTATTTGTGTACACGTGATTACTGTGAAACTTATTAAGAAAGAAGAAATTACTGTGAAAAAAGAAAGCAGAAAATTCTTTTACATTATAAGTGTCTAACAGACGTTCCAGAATGTTCTTTATTATCAAACCTATAGGACCTACTCAATTTGTATCTACTCAGCCATAGAAATCTAAGTACGACACCCAAGCGCGCGGGCTTGAACTAAGTGACCACAGGGGGAAGAGATGGGAACAAGGGTTACAGAGGATCTAAGAATATACATATGTTCATATAATTGGTGAAATGTGATAGTACTTTTTTTCCCTACCTACTTACCTCTATAGAGAAATTGGGCGTAAATTTATGTTATGCTACAAAATCAAATAATATACTTAAATGCACTGTGTGAATTGAAATTAATTAAAATTATAGAGGGCCGGATCAGGTAATCTGTCTCTCGGTTCCTTCTCAGGAAAAATATTTGTCTGAATAGTACGGTTACTATTTATGTATTATAATTATGTATGTTCGGAAATATACTCCTATGGGATACCGATTTGGGAATTGTCGCAAGACATTCATTTTTAATATTTTGAGTACTTTCTGCGCGTGGTCGAGATGAATTATTTTATTTAGAGCTAATTATTCAGTGACTAATCTACAGAAGCAAAGCATTGTCTAATAATTACTTTATTTACAAAGATATATATTTTTTGATAATGAGTGACCAAAAAAGCCTAAATTGATAAAAATCTACAGTAAGCAGTAGTCAAAATACTTCATAGAGTTTTTTCAATGTATTCTGATCGTTTTAAAATCTCAGTAAAAATTTTCAGCGATACAATACTTCTACATGTACACATTCATATGTGAGGCGAGAGACTGTCCAGGGACGTGGCGCGGAATTAATTGCAAGGAGTGGATAACACTAGACTAACACTACACCAGCTCGTTTTATGACAGAGAAATATGGTGCCTCGGGGACAATGTATTTTCTTAGCGAGCTATACTTCTAAGTTATTTCAACACACTAAAAAAATAATACAAATTATTAGGTCATAGTTACATTATATTAACAACATAATAAAAAAATGAACAAAATCTACTCAAGAAACAAATATTTCATTGATGACCAATATTAATTATTATCTGTGAAGCTACATTTTTAACGATCTATGTATAAGCTGTTTCAATAAAAAAAAAAACATCTGAAAACGAAATCAAAAACTGTCTTATTAAATTTTCAAATGAAAGAAAAATCATTCGGAAAACGAAGTTTCTTTAAAGCGAACTTAATATACTGACATCATTATATTCCATCGCAGCTTAATCTCGGTAATTCGTCAAGTCGACGCATTTCCCGCGCATACAAAGTATCCCCATTGATTACGAAGGGACCTTCTCGAAATTATCCGGACGAAGGCATAGACGGCCAGTAATGCATTTTATTGGATTACCGTCTTTGATGTCGCTGGCCGTCTTTAAAGGTAATAAAAAGAAGGTAATTCTCTGTAGGGAGCCAGCAAGATGGAGCAAATTTGGGAACTTAAAGAGTGGAACGGCCAATAAGGTTGCTCGCTTGAAACGTCCTCCAATTTTGTTGTGCTCAGGATTTTTGATTAAATTTGTACTATTACAAGATCCTATACAGATATTCGCGACTGTGTTGGTAATTTAGGCGATAAGAAGAAATAAATTTTGGAAAAATAGTAAATGTTAGTTGATTTGTGTAGGACAACGCATCGTATACCGGAAGTGATTGATGATTGTCAACCAGTAAATAGCTAAATTTTTTTATACCTGTTCAGTACTAATTTGATTACGTTTTGATTTATATAAATATTTCCATTATTAAAAACATTTCGATGATGCTATGATTAATCATATAATTCTAGAATGAAAACATAGAGATTTCGAAATACACTGGCGTTTCCATCGCATTAATGCTGTCGTCGCGGTGACGCTTTTCGACATAATGAATGAGAAAACAAAGCGAAACCCAAACGGGCCGAAAGATAACAGCCGGGTGTCAATCACAATATTGCGTATCGGCGTGATGCTTCCAATATTGTTCCATTAAAATCATTGGGTTCTCTAGACCGGTAGCGAGATAAAACATCGGATTCAATACACTGCTAGGATACGTATACAGTCGGTAGTTATACCCATATTCACGTACGTTCAATAACTTACACATAATTGTTTTAAGGAATTTCTGATTTCTTATTAACTTATCTCCTTCGTTGGCTACTTTTTCTACTAACAAAGGAAAATCAGCTCATTGCATTCCTTTCGAGTCTTTGTGAGGTGAAACG
>DWMG01002248.1:0-13577 GCA_018244855.1 Elbella merops | reverse complement strand
TGGTTCGGAGTCTGGATATGTGCTCGATGCATGGCAATAGGCTCACCACCTATTCCATAGTGGGACGTAAACGTAACTGGTGAAACGTAGGAGTGTTCTGCATTCCTCTGCCTACCTCTTCGAGGATTACAGGCGTGAAGTTACGTTATATAATTTATTAGTAGAATATAGATGCGTATGTATGTATAACTATATTAGAATAAGCCTTAGAAAGCACACACGCAACGAAACCTTGTAATAAATACCTTAAGTTAAAATAGTTTCATCGTATTTAACTCTTGCACACGGTACTTATACTGTTAATAGAAGTTAGCTAGTTTTATTATTAAAAGTTACCTCTATTAATATATTTGAAAACAACCTAAGAACATATTGCAATAAAATTCAGAGATTGCAAAAAAAATTATTATTTATAGACAAAATTGTAGTATGAGTCGTAGATTACATTGACCATGTTTTCAATTTTCTGGAGATAATGAAGAAAAACTAACTAAAATAAACAACGTTTAATAAATAGTTCCTGTTATTGAAGTGAAACCTTTGTAGGCGCGAAACGATATTCACTGTCTTTTTTGAACGGAAATAATTAACAGACGTTGTTATAATATGGTTTTTATAAGTCAAATATTTATTTCAATATTTTATAAGAGATTATAAATTTTCGAATCTTTTAGTGACTACAAAAGAACGTCAACATTAAAACGTGCGTTTTGTTTTATTTATTTTTGAAAACTTTCCACTAATTAAGTAAATGGCATAAGACCTCGCTGGTCTAGTGGTTGCAAGCGCGACTGCCGATCGGGAGGTCCTGGGTTCGAATCCCGGGTCGGGTACTATTGGATTTTTCTAATTTAAAATTTATAGTAGTGACTCGGATTCCATTGTGGGACATAAACGTAACTGGTAAAACGAGGGGGTGTACTTACTACACTCCATATCCCTTCGGGGATTATAGGCGTGATGTTACGTTTTTGCACATTTTAAAACTTTTTTAATTGAAGAAAGTAGCCACAGCAGTCATAAGTAGCGGCTTCCTATGGATATCCGTAATAAACCTCTAATAGGACTGTAGGACTAGTACTGTTAGCAAAATTAGTTCAGTTAGTGTGTAATGTGTCCTATTGAAAATCTGTAAAAGACGCGTTGCTACTTCTAAGGACTGAGACTGTTTACATGTGATGGGTAACCAAAAAAATTAACAGTGAAGAATAAATTGTTTTAATAAAGTGTTCACGTTATGAAGGTGTAGGTAATTGTGGGATTACTCTGAGCGAATATAGTTTCCTGCCCTTTAATATTCCGATTAGCAATTATTTTGCACGCTTTCAATGCAAAATTAACAAATGTATGGCCAATACACACTGGCATTGAGGGGAATCTCTCGCTGACAGAGTCCACAACGCACACGTTCAATGCAATTAGAGTCTTCTTTCCTTCCACTTCCGTGTAGCAGCCCAGGCTCATACGTTGAGACAGGCACTCCGCCCAGAAGTCTTTTATGCTTGCCATGCTCTCTGGGTCGCTTACCAGATCTGGATACCAAACCAAAAAAATACCAGTTAATTATAAGGACCAAAGGGCTATAAACCCATTTATGTATTGAAGTTTTATTAAAATATCCTATATTTGGGAGCTAAACGACTATTTTAACATTATCTATGTTAGGTGTATAATTTTGAATATGTCATTGATTTATGTAGCAGTTCATGGCAGAGAGATGTATTTAATAATAAAGACGGATACAATTTTATAAAGCAGAAAGTACACATGAGCTAGATCCTGATCATTAGAGGAGATTATAAATTAAACTACAATATGCTATTTTTGTAATGAATTACTTACCACTGAGTTTGCATAAAGCCTCATCAGGGCAAAGGTGCTCCAAAAGAATTTGTATTGCCCGCTCGTCGTCTTCAGGTGGGATATCCTGGATTACATAGTTGTGGCCCTCCGACTGCCATTTGTCCCAAACCCTAGGGCAGCTGTCATCCCACTTTCTTTCGAAGGGCATATTAATTCTGGAACGAAAGTATTCAATTACATCCTTATATTCTATGCCTAATTGGTCGAGTGATTGGCTGGGTTCGAACCCCGGGTCGGGTATAATTGTATTTTTCCTATTCCATGGGACGTAAACGTAAGTGGTGAAACGGGGGAGTGTACTATACTTCTCTGCCTACCTCTTCGGAGATGTTATGTTTACAATAATAATTGCATTTGCTATCTAAATGTACACTCCCACGATTCACCTGTTACTTTTAAATTTTGTGAGACGTGTGGAATAGGTGGTGAGTCTATTGCCATACTACTAAATCAAATTATTAATAAAAAGCGCAATTAATTGTTATTATACATAATCTGATCCGTATACTGGTCAATCGCAATTTTCCTCTTTATGGCAACTGACGGACTACCTTCATGCGTTTCTTATAAGAGAGAAATCAGACCAAGATCAAATTTCACATAGCAAAACCTCACAGTACCCCCAAAAGTAGGGTACTTCAAAAATTGGGTCATATATTATTGCGGAGTAAGAGGTTTTAAAATCGCAAAAAATATCGCTCCGAAATTAGGTTTCAGCATACTATTTTTTTGGAAACAGCGTATATGTAACGTTTCACAAAAAACAAATTAGAAGTATCCCGCTAAAAGAAGTTTATGACAAAAATTAAAAGCCAATCTTTTAGAATTACACGTTCGTGGTTTAAAAACATTGAGTGGCTAGGAACACAAACAATTTCATTTCTGCTAATGTCATTTAAATGCAAAGGTTTTGACGGCCAGTCCGGCCGACTGTTGCAGTCCATCGAATTTTTTTTATCATATTGATGTGATATCTAAAAGTACGAGAGGCCGTCATCGCGCCTGTAAAAGGCTCCTTACAAAAAGATTTAACACTTGAGCAGCGTTGCAGACTACAGCCTTAGCCGTTCTCATTCTGAAAGGAGATAGTTTCTAACAGTGGAACGATAAAATGATTATAGTAACTATATAAATGTGTATGTGTACTATGTATGTATACACATAACAAATGTGTGCGTGTATTTGATTTTCCTTGTAAATTAAGCGTATACCACACGATTCTCAATCATCTATGGTTGTCATCATCATCTAATCATCTATGGTATCTCATTCGCTCAAATGACATTAGGTGTTAATGAAGAACCCCATAATTTACGCAAAACATACTAAACAGCAACAAATGAATGAATACTATTTCGTAAAAAAATGTATGATATTAAGAAGTGGGTATTTTAATAAAAATGTAAAAAGTTAAAAAAATACAAGCATTGTTAAATTCTCAATGGATTTTGTTAGATGTGGTTGCGTTCTACTCTATAACTTTATGGGAAATGAAAAATAATGTTTATCTGTCCATGGTTATTGCTCCCGCAGGCCTATTATTTGTTTTGATTTGTCTACACGACGGCATGTGGGCACTTTTATAGCGAGTGAAATTTAATGTTAAAACGCATATAACCTTATAAATTAAGAGACGCGTCAGTTAATTTAAATCCTTAAACTTTGAAGTGGGATGTTAACATCCTAAACAATTACCGTATCACTGCTTCTCAACTTTTTCCCTGCGTTTTTATTATTCCAAAACTATAATTCACTTAAACATCCAATTTGAGTTTGAAAACAAAAAGAGATTTACGTAACTCACAACCCACATATTAACTGCGCTTCACTGGTCTAGAATGAAAAATGTCTAAGACCAAAACTACTAGAGACGAACTGAATTTAATAAAGCACGGAAATTGGCATTGACTGCTCTTAATAAATATCATATACAGTAATGATAATAATAGTTCTATTTTGCTGTAATCCATTATTATTGTATTATTTATTAAAACCAACTATAAATTAGTTTTAAAACCTAGTACTAAACAAATGATGAATGCTAACATTTCTACAGTCTGTGGCTACAACGATCTACTAATCTTTTTTAAAGCAATTATTGTATTAATGGTCTCTAAAGTATGTTATAACGAAATGCTATTATTATTCGTTCAGCTTATTTTATTGCTTATTTCAGCTTAATCTTAATCAGCTCAGATTATTTTGACCGTTCACTGTCTGGTTACCCTTGAGTCACTTTTTACTTGTCAGTTGTAACTTATATAACACGGTCCAATTATTGCTGTAGGTATGCGGAAAATCGGACGCACGAATGTTATTTGAGTTTATCAATATCTATAAAATTTAAAGTGTTTTTTAATCAAATAACTAATTAAAATATAATATAATCATGTAACATTTTAATTCGTTTAGAAATGTCAATGTTTATTTTTTAATATAAGCACTTAGGCTTTCTAACCTATTACTGAAATGGCGGGAATTTAAAAAAAAGTTTGCCGATATTCGAATTTTAAATAACATTATATTGTTATTTACAATAAATTATTATAAATTACAATATTACACCGTAATATCTTTTCGTAACCGCTACCGCAAAGCATGAAGAAGAAAATTTTCAATCAGTGCGTCCTACCTGTTTCGACATTCGGAGCTAAGACGTGGACACTCACGGTGCGATTGGTTCACTAATTTAAGGTCGGTTAGCGAGCTATGGAGAGGGCTCGGTGTCTCTCTGAAGGGTCGCATCCGAAATGAGCCGATCCGACAGATAACGAAAGTTATCGTCATATCTCGAAGGATTAGCAAGCTGAAGTGGCAGTGGGCTGGTCACATCTGTCGCAGAACCCATAACTGTTGTTGTAGTAGACGTGTTCTGGAGCGAAGACCGCGTTTTGATAAACGTAGCGTACGATACCATCCAGCTAGGAGGAGTGACGATACACGCAAAGTGGCTGGCAGCGGTTGCATTCGAAGAGCTGAAGATCGAGCTCAGTGGCGTGCTATTGGAAAGGCCTATGTCCAGCAGTCGATTGGAGTAGGCTGATAACGCTATAATTACAACCTAATAATATGAATGAATGACGCGAACTGAACGATAATATTCCGGTCGTCAAATAGTATGGTGCTGTCCAAGAAAAATATAAATCGCAGTCAACTGTCTCGGTTAATCGAACCAGATTATTGCAATGACCTTGTTACCACCTTTTAAAATTTTTAAACAATACTCAACGTATCGACTGTAAATTTTTGAAAGACTAGAACTAAGTTTGTTATAAACGTAATTTGCATACAAATACGTAGCCATTATATAAATTTTCGTTCCAAGAGTTAGCATTTCGGGTTATTTTAGTTGTGAATACATTTATTGTCTTGACATTACTTTAATGGAGATGAACATGGGTAGTATAATATAGGTGTCAAGGATAATTAGTCATATATAAGATCCCGAAGAAATATCTATTTTGTTTATTTAGTTTATAGCTTGATCTTGAATCGTATATGCAACTTAAGATAACGCGGCATTGTTCTGGCAGACTCTTGTTGTCACGGTATAAATAGTTTATAAATACAGATTTGCAAACACTTAAGCAATAATATGAAATATAAGATATCATAGAAATTCGAATAGAACATTGGATGATATGATTTATTTTATTTGAACGCACATTTAGGACTAGCTGTTCCCGCGACTTCGTATCCTACCACCTACCCACGCGGGGCCGCATCGCGTTCAACTGACGCGTTCCAGTTTAAGCTGACCCTATATAATATGATGATATGATGATTGATCATGTAGATCTGCGCTCCATTTTTCTTGGTAGGTACATATTAGCTAATAGATACAGATCACGCGGCATATTGTTACGGTAGCTCTTAAATTTCGTTATAAAATGTATTTTTTTATAAGTGAACAGCTTAAATATTATCTTAATATATTGTCAAATAATTATAAACTCTTAGATAATATTTCTAATAATTTAGTGAGTGTCATATCACCAGCACAAAAACACTAGATCACAGCTACATACGTATAAATCATATACGAGTAACTATGTGCAATCGGAACATTTCATTATTGATACTTATTTAGTTCGTCTATTTATCAAGTGGTGGCCACAGTAAAAAAAAACATTAATAGATATAAACAGACTCACTGGAACACAACGCACGTCCTGTCTGCGAACTGTCACCCGCTATTTGAAGCGGACTGTACTGTAGATAATCAACAGAGAAAACAGTTTTGTGCTCACAGCTACATATATGAGAGAACCAGGTAAGTGAACTTCGCTACGCTAAGCTGATTCAGCGCAATCAAATACATATAAATATATTTTATATGCCTGCATAAGTAATACAGTGTGCGAATTCTCTGCACTGCTTATTTTCATGTTCCATTTTTTAATTATGTACATGCCTCTCTTTGATAATTAAATATATATAAATTGTAACAAACTTTTTAGAAATATGCTCGTTTGTAAGACAACAACAGAAACGTTTTGAGACAGCTACAAATTTATTTTAGAAAAGCCAGGTCTTTCTTGGTGCCGTTTTTTGGGGCGAGAAACCGGATATTTTCATTAGGTCGCTTGTTACGACGAGCAAGGGATACTGTGGCTGGCTTACTGGCTCTGGGCTACTAAGATAGAAACTCCAGAACTGACCGACAACTAGTACTTGACCGTCAACCGCGAACTTCTCTACTCCAGCGAAAAGTCTGGGTAATGTGTGCTAACTTTATTATAAATTAGCTGAACGACATTACTTACGACGGTTTATACTTTTTTTTAAATGTAAATTTCCTACGTTATTCCTCCTGAACTATCTGCCAACTAAAAGTCCGGCCTAAAATATTGCCCGGAATAAATAGACACAAAAATGAAAAAATTGCTTTTTGTTATTAATAATAATAATAATAACCGACCCATTATAATTCCACTGTTGGAATACGGGTCTCCTCTCATATCGAGAGGGTTAAGGCCATACTCTGCGACGCTGTCCAAGTGCGGGTTGGCAGACTTCACACACCTTAGATTTTTTTTAAATTATAATTTGTAACTTGTGCAGGTTTCCTCACGATGTTTTCCTTCACCGTTAGCAAATGATATTTAAATTAAAAATGCACTTTTGTAAAGAAGTGCGCTCCATGGATTTGAACCCGGCGCCCCGGAGTGAGGGGCTGAATTCTTAACCACTAGGCTATCACTGACTGAATTTTTGTTATAGGGTCCCATATACTTTATATAGGCCTATGTTCAGCAGTGGACAGCTACAGGCTGATGATGATGATGATGATATACTTTTACAGGCAGTCATAAACAGTGATTATTTTGATCATACAAAGAGACAATTCAATTTTGCTTATGTTTATATTACCAAGACGCCAAAAATTACCCAATATTTATTATACATTAGTCTCCTACGCCGGTTTAGTATGGATAGTATTTGATATCGTTTTAAACAAGTGTTTAAATTGCGAAGTGTACAATGCATGTGAATTATAATTTACAACAGCTCATTACACTGATTGCCTGTTTACCAATTAATTAACTTATGACAATGCAATATTCAGACAAATTGGAAAATAACAATTTTGTTGAATATTTAAGTTTTCATTTTATTAAAAATTAATTTATTAATTATTATCGATTTAATGAAATTTCGTCATTTTTTCACGCTTTTTATTAGCTTCACTTATATGTATGAATGTGGAGCATCCCATGGTCACCTACGAACAGATTGAACTACTTTTATAGAACTTGAAGAAGTCCTATATTGAATAGGTACCTACATGAAATACGACATGTGATTTATTTATTTATTAGTTCGAACATTATCAAATAAAAATATTTCAAAATAAACAAGAATTAGTTGAGTAATCAATGAAGAAAACGTAGGTATATTCAAAATAATTCGTCACGTACCAGACAATTTGTCATACTCAAATATCCGATATAAAAGTAAGTACAATTAAAAATTAATTTATATATTTTATTTATCAGGTCTT
Source organism: Elbella merops (assembly GCA_018244855.1). Classification (NCBI taxonomy): domain Eukaryota; kingdom Metazoa; phylum Arthropoda; class Insecta; order Lepidoptera; family Hesperiidae; genus Elbella; species Elbella merops. Next base: position 5,710 of record DWMG01002248.1, on the reverse strand, counting down.
TTAATGTTATTATCTTTCAATCTTAAGGTCTTTTAATAATTATGAAAAATTAAAAGTAAGGTCTATTGAAATTATAGGTACTGTTTAATATGAAATACGCGTCACGTAACATGGTTACATTGCAACTTACTTTACGTTTACGGATAAACAAAAGATTACATGAAAACAATTGTTTGGGTCGTTAATTCCTCTTATCGCACACTTCAAATTAAACAATGTAATTGTAACACACGACACAGTGATAATGACAGCGCAATAATATTGAAAACGCTAGCTTAAACACATCTTTTTTTTTACTATTTTTTTTTACTACTTATTAGACTGCCTCGTTGGTCGAGTGGTTGCAAGCGCGACTGCCGATCGTGAGGTCCTGAGTTCAAATACCGGGTTGGGTACTATTGGATTTATCTAATTTAGAATTTCTAGTAGTGACTCGGAGTCTGGATGTGTGCCTGGTGTATGGCAATAGGCTCACCACCTATTCCATTGTGGGACATTAAACGTAACTGGTGAAACGTGGGTGTGTACTACACTCCTCCGCCTACCCCTTCGGGGATTACAGGCGTGATGTTACGTTACGTAAAAAATATATTCAATATGTGGTTACTAATAAATGTTTTAAGTCTTCGTTTTTACGTCAATGACTTTGGATTTTTCATTGTATGTACACACTTATTAACAACGATCCGTACTACATTTTAATTTGTTAGCAGAATTGAATAACTACGAAATTAAATTATAGTTAAATTGAAGTAAATTAACTTCAAAGAACCGGATTGAGTTATATACGAGACGGTAGAACTTGTTGCAGTTGAAACAAGTAGCGCTTCAAGTATTCAATTTTCTAATTTTACACACAGTCGCTTGAAATTTAATAAGAATTTCAACTGTTAACACTAGTTTGTATCATTTTCTTCAAAACCTTACTAGACAACAGAGTTTAACCACCTCCACGCATGTGTAAAATATAGGATGTGTGGGTTCTAAACCATACCTGCAGCACTGTGAGAGGGGGTTTTTACGAAAGGCGCAAAAAGATTTCCGATTCAAAGTTTGTAACGCTAACTAAGGTGTTACAAATGTTCACAGGCGACAGAGACCACGGTGGTCTATTTGCTGGTAAGGCAAAATATTAAATGAATAATGTCCTGTTACAGCGCTGTACCCAGAGTTCAGAACTCTATTAGTCATTGTCCATTTTGCCGCTAAAAACTCAAGTACTATTTGGGGGAAATATATCCATTTGTTTGCCATTGTTAACGGTGAAGGAAAACATCGTGAGGAAACCTACAAAGCTTAGTATTATAAAAAAAAAATTCTAAGGTGTATATAGTCTGTCAACTCGCACTTGGCCAGCATGGCAGACTGTGGCCTTAACCTTCTCAATATGAGAGGAGACCCATATTCCAACAGTGGAATCATAAAGTCGATTATTATCATTATTATTATTATTTTTATATAGCACATTTTAATCCTGCTTGTTTCACACAAAGATGACAGGTCGGATATTAACCATACACCATTCAGACCACCATCAGGTATTTTGACAGGGTTGGCAATAAGTGTGGAATGTTATATGTTACTAGTTCATTCGTATTGGCTGTGTGTACAAGGTGGGGAGCAATTGAACACTCCAAAATAATTTCGCGAGTGAGTATCGGAGTTGAGCAAGGAATAAATAATGACTCCTTTTGAAAACTTTTGTTAACCTGTGATGAAACAACGTGGTCGCTGTACGTCGGGTAGAGAGAGATCGGCTTTGCAGAACATGTCGGTACGTTAAGTGCTTGATGTGACGTGTGCCGTGCTTAGAAACTTTTGGGAGTAAATAAAAAAATCGAAAAACTTCTGGCGGTAAATTAAACATTTGTATGCTAATAATATTGGTATATGTTATGTTTATGCAATTATGTTAAAGTTTCTATCAATTAATCAAATAAATGATTAGTTGATTAGTAGATACGTATATCGATCGATCGACTGATCGATCAAGTGATTAATGGATAGTTACATGGATGAACGGACAAACAGATGGAGAAACAGATGGACAAATAGATAGACAAACAGGTGAACAAACGGACAGATAAACAGACGGATTCATCAATAAATTGATTGATTCATCGACCAATCAGGTGATCGAACCATTGATCGATCGACTAATTCTAAGAAAAAGTTCATTCCTTCGTTTGAATCATTCTGGCTCCCACACAAACTAGTGTTTGACAGATTTTGTCGAGTAAGGCGACTCTCAGTCATCATTGGAACATAACAAATCAATTACATAGTATAAAGTATGACGTACAAATATATGCGAGCATTTAAAATATAAGGCATAAACATTGGTACAATCATTTTTATTATTACAGGCAAGTCACAGTCTGTATAGTAGTGAGTATACATTAACTAACATTACTCAAGTTGCTGTTAGCGCTCTCAGCGATCTTATCGGGTTTCGCGTGTAAACGAGATGCACTGTAAGTACATTAATTAGATAGTAACTTAAGCAAACTCCGGTGTCTCATTATGATTAGGCGAGATTTCAACCAAAGCGAGTTTGCTAACGGGCTCTACTTAATTGGCTCTTTAGGCTTTAATTATCGCTTAGTTGTTGTCTAGGTTGAAATTTTGTGAAAACCAAGCTATTTATATCAAACTACTTAGTTTTATGAACTTATAGCAAAAAGTATAGGTACATTTAAAATTTGTAACTTCTATACTATTCTGACGTTCTTATCGCGTTGTTGTAGTTGATAAATGTTGATTGTTAAATGTTTCATCATCGTTATTATTCTTATCATCATTATAATCATTATGATTATTATCATCACCATTATCATCATCAGTAATATCATCATCATTAATATCATCATCGTTAATATCATCATCATTAATATCGTCATCATTATCATTATCATCAACACTTTTTGTCGTTTAAATATTAGACACATTTCTCCTTTCAGAATTAAAAGACTTGGCAACCGTGGTAGATTTTAAATCCTTTGGAGATCCTTAGAGCGAACTCTAGGGTATGTATTCCAGTTTCTTCACAAAAAATGTTTAACGAATTCAAAAAACTTATTCTTCATTAAATACTTTCGGCGACAAGTTACAAAAATAAGATATGTTCGACTTGCTGTAACTTTCACACATAACGCTGTATCAGTTCAATTAAACTTAATGTGGAAAGTCGCATTGACGATGTCCGTACAATGCGGATAAGTTTTTCCGCAATGTGTTTATTGTTCCCACTCTCTTGAAGTAATGATATCTTCATTAATGAAAGAATGAAGTTAATTCTATTACTGTCATGTCTTAATTACGAATTGTGTCCATCGTATGTCATGACGGTAACGATTAGTTAGTCGTTCGGTAATCGATTTTATTTTACGTTAGCCCTCCAGCTAGGTGAAGTGGCGATATACGCAAATTGGCTGGCAGCGATTAGATGCTAAGAGCTGAAGATCGAGCTCAGTTGCGTGCTATTCCCGAGCCCAGCAGTGAACGGGAGTAGATTGACGTAGATGATGATGAATCGATTTTATATATATAAGTGTAATTTTATATGTACATATACCTGATAATAAAATCGATTTCTCATTTCTTGCTATATCTAATAAGATACTACGTAATGTTTTACATAGTACTAGCATACGGATCTGGGTTTCGAATTTCGATACGGGCTATATGAAAATCTGCGTTTCTGAGAATTTTATTAACAATATTCGCTAAAATATGTGTTGTCTAGTAACATGAAATTTCAATTTTAGGGGATGCTAAGCATAAACTGCCAACCCGCACTTGGCCAGCGTGGCAGACTATGCCATATATATGTATATATAGCCTTAACCCTCTCAATATGAGAGGAGACCCGTATTCCAACAGTGGAATTATAATGGGTTGAAAAAAAAAAAAAAAAAGCATAAGCACAGCTAGTCTGGATTTTATGTATTTTTATATACCTTTTATGTTTTCTTCATATTACGAATATGTGTATTTTTTATTTATTTTCTTATATCTTTAACCTGGTAACCACGCAAGCGGGTCCTCTGATGGCAAGTGGTCACCGTCGCCTATAGACAATTGCAATATTAAACGATTGGCCAATGCGTTCCGATTGTCTAGTTGATAAAGTTACACTATTACTAATCGTTTTACTATTTATTTCGCTAAGTTCTGTACGTTAAGGCGCAATTGACGAGTCAGGTACAGGTTCGAGATAATACACTTTCATATGACCCCTGTTAACTCTCCTCGATGTACAAGTTTCATCAGCTAATTTTGTTTAAGCCTTACTATGCAATGTTTTGTTATCCCCTTTCGCTACATAATAATAATTATTATTATTATTCTTCTCCAATAGTCAGGTGATGATGAAGATGATGATGATTATTATTATTACCTGTGCCCCGTGTATGGTAATAGACGCACCATTTTTTCCAGTCTGCCCCGAGGGAAATTTAGGCATGGAGGTAAAGAAAAACTCGTAAATTCTATTGTCTTTTATCTACATTTCCTTAGGTCTACAGCTCTTTTACACACACCTTAATACTCTCATAGTAATTTAGAAATCTAAGAGATTCAAGAAAAGAACTAAGGAAAACTATTAAGGCATTGCCCTCATCATCAGCCTATTTCAGTTCGCTGCCTGACATTGATCTCCCCCGATGAACGCTATTGTGCCTAGTTCTCGGCTTGTCGTATCCAGCTTCTGTTTCACTAAACATTACATTCATTTCATTTCAATTATATTTACCGCTTGTTAATTTAACTTATAGGTACCTCCTATTTAGGACAATCTACTGCTATATTTGCATAATTATTCTCACAGTGCTACAGAGGGGGTAAGAAATCGGGAGAGGAATCCTACGTTATACTACACCCTTCGTGACCGCATTATTTATAATGTGCTTCGCTTTCTTTGTGTCCCCTTTAAACTAAATTATAAAACTCAGCTTAGATATCTGAAAAACGTATATTTAGCGAAGAAAATCTTTACAAAACAAAATCATTGGAAAGGTTATTATGTAACCACTACTTACCTATAACGTAAAGATTTTGCATATATATATATAATGTTTACAGTTGAAATATTAATATCTCGCAGTATCTACGAACAGCTTGTACGTGGCATTATCGATTACATTACAATGTGTCTGTATTGACAGTGCAATGGCTTTACACGACACAGTAACTTGTGGATCAATGAATGGCGTACATATATCGTGTACGTTTAGGTATGTTTGTATGAAAAACTTCTTCTACAACATAACACTAGGGCAGTGGCGGGAACATAACAAGTCTATGTATACGAGCAGGTATCAAATTCATTGTGTTTCATACAATCACGATGCCATGTACATTGAGCACATTTTTTTTTATTCGAGTACAAAAGTGGTTTTATATAATGGAATGTGGTAATTACATACTATGGTGAATTTTTATTATAAAATTATATAAGGTTACTTACGAGTTACACTGATAATCCTGACTATAATATATATTTGATACAAAATCAATTAATGATTATCAATTAATGATTATCAATTAATGATTATCAATTAATGATTATCAATTAATGATTAATGGAATTATTACAGTAGATATCATCATCATCATCATCGACCTATTGTAATTCCACTGTTGGAATATGGGTCTCCTCTCATATTGAGAGGGTTAAGGCCATAGTCTGCCACTCTGGCCAAGTGCGGGT